>VHKM01000960.1:100000-289703 GCA_007210695.1 Neogobius melanostomus | reverse complement strand
AATGAGTATGTCTATATAGATGTATTAGTTACTCCCCAACACTGACCGTAAATAAAAAATAATATAATTAGAGAGAAGTCTGAAAGGGTATAGCTAGAGTGGTATCATCTGCAAACATTAGTGGAGTAAGTTTTTGAATACTTCACTCAGATCATTTATATAAATTAAAAATAAATATTGGCCCTAAAATGGATCCCTGGGCTCCACAAAGTATACTTGCCCTTTCTGAACTGGAAACCGTTGATACACACAAACTGAACCTATAACATTTTAAAACAATGTTATGGAAAACGTATTTGTGCATTTTTTGTCAAGTAGAATGCTATGAATAAATGTATGGTTTTATATCTATTGATCGGTGAGGTGTAATATATAGTTGCTGTTATCTAATGCATTGATAACACTGAAGAACACAGGCAAATATAAGGTTTTGAATCAAAAATAACTAAATGAATAATCGAAAGTCCTCTGCAGAAGCACTAAACATGCTTTAATGCAGCAGACACTGACAGTTTTAGGGTCAGAATGTTACTCGAATACATGTACTGCAGTAAATGTAACAGAGTATATACCTTTCTCTGGATAGGAACTCATTAAGAGATGGTTCTTTCTTAATAAGTTGAACTACTTGTATATTTTAATATATTTTTAAAAGCAACAAGCCCCAGGCAGCTGTGGGCACGCTCATCGTCCACCCATTCCACTGTTATGTTCCAGCAAATTAGTATAAAGGACCCAAACCTGTCCCGACCAAAAACAACCCAATAAAACACGTCCCACCATGATAAAGACAGTTCTGCAGCAGAGCTTTATTACAAACAGCTTTATTCGTCTCTAAATGAAGAAAGATATTTCCAAGAAAATCTTTTTACAAACGTCTCCCCACCCTTTCCTTTGAATGCTACGTCTGATGCACTACTTCACGCACGTGGTTAAAAAGCGCTCACGAACACAGACCACCGAATGTAAAAATAGATTCGGGAGAATGAGGCTTTTGCAGCGTTTTTCCATATAAAAATCCCCCACCTGAACGTGACGTGAAGCTTCCCTTTTGTTTTCTAAAGAGGTAAATATACGTTTTCCAAAATAAAAAGCCACATTTAGCAGGAAGAAAGACACGAGAACGTTTCAAAATAAGATGAACCTCATTCAGTCCAAATAAATATGACACAGATATAAATAACTAATATATTTAATATTTCAGGATTATATTAAATCTGAGACTTTTTAAACCCGCGACGGTCTGTTTGTCCCTGGAGAAAAGGCTCATACGCTCGCGTGAACAGCAGGTGGCGCTGCAAACGCTTTCAAATACTTTCAGTATTTATTCAAATACTTCAGTACTTTATTCAATACTTCAGTACTTTAATACAAATACCTACAATACTTTTATTCAAATACTTTCAGTACGTTGACTCGAAAACAGGAATCATCTGATGAGTGACTTTTACTTTAACTGGAGTAAAAGTTTGACCAGGATGTGGAAAATACTCTTCCTGTTTGAAGCTTTCACAATAAAAGGGCTGTTTTCAAAATAAAAGCCTTCCATTTGTGGGTGGTTTCACAACAAAAGCTTTGTATCTGTGGCATATTCAAAGTAAAAGCCTAAAAATCACTATTTATGTCTCATAAAAGTGGGTTTCCAAAATAAAAGACTCAAATTGGTGGTTTCCAAAGTAAAATCAGAGGTTTTCAATTATAAAAAGCCTTTAATACTTTAGTACTATCATCATAAGAGTAGTGGGTTTTTTTTAACAAAAGCTTTTATAAATGTGTGGTATTTTCAAAATTAAGCAGTGTTTTCAAAGTAAGAGCTCAAATCACATGTGAATGTTTATGTGAATATATTAATACTCACATAAAAAGTGGGGTTTACGAAATCAAAGCCTAATGTGTGTCAACTTTGAAAATAACACCGGCTGTTTTCACTATAAAAGCCTTTAATGTGTAGTAGTTTCATATAAAAGGTGTTTTTTTTTTAAATAAAAGCTTTCAGTGTGTGGCACTTTTAAAATAAAAGCCTAACATGTGTGGTGTTTTCACAGTAAGAGCCTCACATCACTATGATAATACACATTAAAAGTGGGGTTTTACGAAATAAAAGCCAAAACATGTGGTGGCCACTTTTCAATACAAGCCTCAAATGTGTGTAGTTTTTCAAAATACCAGATTTCTGTTTTTCAATTATAAAAGCCTTTAATTGTGCAGTACTTCAAAAAATAAAAGTAGTGTTTTTTAATAAAACCTTTTCAAAATAAAAGTCTTTTGTTCACATGTTCGTGTAAAGACTCCATTTGCAGATATTTGACTAACTCTGAATATCAGCTAAACTTTCTGATTATTGAACACACATTATTCTCATCATGTGTATTATGTATAATGTCAATTATTACAGGTCAGTTTCCTTAGTGAGCGCCCACTGCTGGTCGGAGATTTTCAAACTCATCAACGCTGGTCAACATGACGTCTCCGGGTTTCACCCAGTCCTAACTCTGGAAATTTGGCTAAACCGTAACGTAAAGGCGGTGGGAATGAGGCGCCTCTAAACGCTAAGAACCCTCGTCACGTTAGAAACTAAACGGCGTGCGGCGCGAGTCCGTCCCGGGCGGCGGGAAAACGCCCCTTTCCTTTTTTTTTTTCTCTTTTTTTTTTAGCAAACGTAGAAAAGTCACAGTATTTCCCCGAGGTTCGAGGAGAGTTTGGCAACAACGCGACGACTTTAAGGAGAGGTTTTAGACGGCGGCGCGTGCGGCCACATGGGAGAAACAGGAGGAGGAGTCGACCACAGACATTCTGAAAATCCACGCCGTCACGGGTTCCGAGGCGGCCGCAGTTTTGGGGAATGGACCTCAACGCCGTCAGTCGTGGTGGAAACTTCTTTTTAGACACACGACCCTGGGATTCACCGGATGAAAACACCTGCCGCTGGTGTTCATACGGCATCTACTGGCCCCCCTGTCAGAGGTGGAGGCCTACTCTACATGTTTATGTTCAGTTCCTTTTCCATTGGAAACATGTTTGCTAACGTTCAGACTGCAGGGCTTGGGTGCTCAATCCGATAAAAAAAAGAAAAAAAGAAATCGATTTTTTGTTTTCAAAGGTTGTTTCATTATAAACGTTAATTTGTGTTTTTTATTATAAAAGTTTTTTTTTTTACACTGAATTTATGTAACTGAATTTGTTTGGCATCTGTATTTCACCAACCATATTAACAAAAAACAATGGTTTTTGTTTTTTGTGTTTTTTTTCACTGCTTACAAACTCAATGACGTACAGCCATCAGACGGTAAGCTTCGAGAGCGCAGCCAAGGACGGAAAACGGTTTGTGTTAATTTGTCAATTTTGTTTTTAGGAAAACAACAGCTTTAGTGTCCAATGCTAACTGTCTATGTAAACCGATGGATGCGCTAGTCTAGGCCTAACCCATAGAAATGAGTGAGCGCTAGCTAACACTCGGCTTATTCTAAGTTTCTATAAAATCAACTGCTTCTTTCAAGCTGGTACAGCACCAGTGATCAGATCTACACTTGACAATGGATTTAGTTTTAGAATGTTATTCTGGGTGTAAGTGCGTACTTTTTAACTCTAAGTTTGACTTTTGGACGCAGTCAGTTTTCCTTCCTGGTTGCGCTCTGGGAACTCACGCTCTGATTTGGCGTCCGTCATTGATTTGAAGCAAGCAAAAAAAAATGCATAGAATTTTGTTTTCCTTAATTTTTTTCTTTTAGTGGCAAAACTTTTATAACTAAAATGGCTGAAGTAAGATGTTCTATCCATGTTAATGTGACAGTGTTTGCTATGGCAATCAGCCACAATGGCCAGCTCTCATTTTGTGGAAAGAGCAAGTCAGTATAGAACAACCCGGCACCAACACCAGCTCTGAACCAGCACTTGGTGTTAAGCTCTATTAGAGACTCGTTCCGATTAGACTTCAGCCTAAACCCTTTGGTCAGGCATCATGTGTACTTCACATACTATAAGTACACGTTTTCCTTATTGTATTCTGTACAAGATCTTCCAGAAACATGTGTTCTAAATGTTTATATCGACCGAAGAAATAAACTAACCAACTAACTACTAACTAACTAACTAACTAACTAAACCATCACTGGTCACTTTATAGACAAATCCAGGGCCATGTGTCTTAACAATGAGGTCATTCCCTTAGTACGTATTGGTTTGGAGAGAAAGTCTCGAACACGTCAAAGAACCAGAGTTACACGTAACCTGAACGTTTACAGGCAGAAAGACTTAACGCCGCAGGAAACAAATATCATGTAGAGATCAATTATCAATTTGAAACTTCTGCTGTAGATCACTGACTTAAGTATGAGGGAAAATTTGTTTTAAATTCATTTTTGTTAGTTTTTTTCAATAAATGTGTCAGGAAGTCAATATTGAAAATTCCCTGTGAAAGAAACTTCCAAAGCCTGTAAAGTTTGCGTTTTGCTGCTACTTCTTTGTCACGTCCTGCGCCTCGCGGAGTGGAATCAGCCGAGAAGCTGTAAATCTGTGGAAAACGTCAGACACAAAATGGCGGCGAGACTTTGGTGAAAGAAAACAAAAGCTGTGGCGGCTACAATGGCGGAGGTGGGCGGAGTCGTGGCCGCGTTTACCCTCTGTGGTCTCGGGGTAAACGTGAGCGACTCCTCCGCCACTCCGTCGGCTACAGGACGAGTCCGAGCGTCGGGGCGAGGTACGGGTCACAGTAAACTGAGTCAACTCAGCGGAGAGTCACGGAAGAAGCTACCAATAATAATACCACCAAGAGGAGTCCGGTCAGCGGAGGGAGGGTCGAGCAGCGTCTCTGTCCGTCGCCCAGTCCTCTCCGTCGTCATAAATATCTTTTCATCGTGAAACCGGAGAAAGGCGGAAAAAAGGAATCCCAGGCTCAGAGAGTTTTCTTTACAAATCCGTGATAAAAAGTGGCCACTTGCGGTCGAAGAACAGGCGCAATCCGTTAGGTCCAGAGAGGGGGCGGGGCATGGAGAGGAGGGGGCGGGGCATGGGGAGGAGGGGGCGGGGCTGGAACAAACTCGGCAGGAGCTAAAGCCACGATAATTCAAGACTTTTTTGAGAAGTTTTTATTTTTGTTTCTGACTGAATCTGGGCCATTTCCTGTCACACTCCCTTATCTCTCCTTAACCTCTTAACCCCACCTGAACCGAGCTCATTTTGTCCAGTTTGGCTTTACCCAAATCTAAAAGCTTCATGAACAAAGTAGCGACTTAATAATAAAAACATGATGAAAACGAGGATGAAATACAACAAAAAAGTGACAAAAATGCAAAAAATAAATACAATTTTGAAAATGATTTGAGGAAAATGTGACGAAAAAGTGACAAAAATTGACAAAATTTACAAAATGTTGAAAATAATTTGATGAAAAAGTGACGTAAAAATGACATAAATTTGACTAAAATCTGACAAAGAAGCAATGAAAAGACATGTCAAAGTGACTACAATGTGACAAAAACGTAGGGAAAAGATCAGTTTAAATGAGTTTTGTAGCTTAGCTTTCAAATGAGGCATTACTCTGGCCTACAGGCTGTAACTTTTAGATTTGGGTAAAGCTGAACTAGGCGGGGGTGGAGTCTTTGTTAACATTGTTCTAAAAGCTCCGCACTGTGGCTTTAACCCTGTGTGGGAAACATTACCCTGCAGTAGGCTTCGCTCATGTGACGTCACAACATATATAACATACACAAGTAAAGTGAATGGTTTTCCACAGCAGGTTGTTCAGGCTAATGTTAGCATCATGGTTAGCATTCTCTGTTATTCCTGTATTATGGGTGTGGAGCCACTTTGCCTTTACCTTTCAATGTCTCTGTATCTTTATTTAGTAGAAAACATATTTGTAATTCAGCATTTGTTAAAGTCTTTTTGGAGAAATTCTTTCCCCTTTGGGGCATTGTTTATGGTTAATATCTCTGTAATTCCTTGGCCTATCCACATGAAACAAAACCGTCACAAAGCCCAGTGTCTCCTCTCTCAGCACGTGTGAACAGCCTTACATCTGCGTCACAAACTTTAAATCATTTGCACTTCCATATCTGACACAGAAGAGAGAGATCATTTCTTACCAAAACTAGCATACATGGGATTTTGTCCTCGAATTTCCTCAGGATTTCTACAGTAAGATCTGATTAAAGTATATTTCGTGTTGTCCACATGACGAGGAATAAAGATCCAGAGAGAGTTCAGCGTCACCTCGAAACACTTTGTTATTATCCTCTTCCAAAAGTTGTATATTGGCATTTGTGAGAACTGAATCTGAAAATGTTGCCATTTTCTCCTTGTATTTCCTCTGGACTTTTACAGTGAAATGTTCTGATATTACAAATAACGATAGTGGATATGAAGAGGAATAATGTTAAAAGTTTAGCGTCACATCAGAAGGGATTATAATAATCTCTTTCCAAAAGCAGCAGATATGGCATTCTGGATCATGACTACAGTGGCACATGTAGGAATACTGTCCCTTTTCTCTGGACTTTACATTTTGGACTTTTCATTTTCCAATAACCCCAAAATTAAAAAAAATTAAAAAACTAGTTAAAGCCTAATGATGTCTCGCGGTGCTGCTCTTCACATCTCCAACTGATCATTTCACAGCTCAAATCGCCTGCACTACCTGTATTTCTCTACAGAATGAGCGGTAAAAAGATGCCTGGTTTAGGGCTAATATCTCCTCATGAATTAGCTTCCTGCAGAGGTTTGTTTATGTCACAGTGAGGGGGCGGGGCCAGTGAGGAGAGGGGGCGGGGTTTACAGGTAAAGGGGCGGAGTCTCTGGGGTTAGAAGGCGGAGCCCGTGATGGCGTTGAGCTGCTTCATCAGTCCCTCCAAACTCGCCATCTGCTCCGACAGGTCGTCCTGCTCGTACACCTGCGAGAGAGAGGAGTATTTAGTTACTGCAAATACTAACTGCAAATAACTACTGCAAATACTACTACGCACAGACACCTGCGAGAGAGAGGAGTATTAGTACTGCAAATACTGCAAATATACTGCAACTATTACTGCACAGACACCTGCGAGAGAGAGGAGTATTAGTACTGCAAATACTGCAAATACTACTGCAAATACTACTGCACAGACACCTGCGAGAGAGAGGAGTATTAGTAC
The DNA here is from genome assembly GCA_007210695.1 of Neogobius melanostomus. Classification (NCBI taxonomy): domain Eukaryota; kingdom Metazoa; phylum Chordata; class Actinopteri; order Gobiiformes; family Gobiidae; genus Neogobius; species Neogobius melanostomus. Next base: position 282,576 of record VHKM01000960.1, on the reverse strand, counting down.
TGCAAATACTGCAAATACTATGCAACATTACTGCACAGACACTGCGAGAGAGAGGAGTATTAGTACTGTTGCAAATACTTGCAAATACTACTGCAATACTCAATACTACTGCACAGACACCTGCGAGAGAGAGGAGTATTAGTACTGCAAATACTGCAAATACTACTGCAAATACTACTGCAAATACTTCAAATACTACTGCACAGACACCTGCGAGAGAGAGGAGTATTAGTACTGCAAATACTGCAAATACTACTAGCAAATCTATGCAAATATGCAAATACTACTGCAAATACTGCAATACTACTGCACAGACACTGCGAGAGAGAAGAGAGTATTAGTACTGCAAACGCTGCAAATACTACTGCAAATACTACTGCAAATACTACTGGCAACTACTACAGTACAGACACCTGAGAGAGAGGAGTATTAGTACTGCAAATACTGCAAATACTACTGCAACTACTACAGTACAGACACCTGAGAGAGAGGAGTATTAGTACTGCAAATACTGCAAATACTACTGCAAATACTGCAAATACTACTGCAAATACTGCAAATACTACTGCAAATACTACTGCAAATACTGCAAATACTACTGCAAATACTACTGCAAATACTGCAAATACTACTGCAACTACTACTGCAAATACTACTGCAAATACAACTGCAAGTACTACTGCACAGACACCTGAGAGAGAGGAGTGGTTTAGTATTTCAAATATTTCTGTGAAATATTTGGTCCACAAGTCGCAGTGACTGTAGAGTAAGGCCTAAACGTAGCTCAGCCTTTGCGCAGACATCCTTCTCATTCAAAGGCATCAAAGAATGGAACAAACTCCCACAGAATCTGAAACTTTCCTTAGACCTGAAAGATTCCTCTCGTAATACAAACAAAGTGCTGTTGGAAAACCAGTCACTGATAACTGTAAATGTAAATATGACTGTTAGTGATGTTTTATGTAGTAATTTGATCATGATTCTATGTGGACTGATGGATGTAACGGGTGAATGAATGAATGAATATTTGTATTGAGTGGTTAAATATATTTGATATTGTACATGTTGTGACTCACCTGCTCAGGGACTGCAGATGGAAACTAGCTCAAGCTAAATCTGGTGCAAAGCATCTTTAATTAATGTGTTTGCACATTGTCCCTGTTGAAATAAATTAATAAACTAACTAAAACTAATACAAACACATCTCTGACAGGTCGTCTTCTCTTGTTTGTGGATTTTTCAGAATAAAATCCTTTAATGTTTGTTATTGTCACAATAAAAGTATTGTGCGGGAGAGAGGAGTATTAGTATTAGTACTACAGATATTACTGCAAATATCAGTGACATGAATGCACTAGAGTCAGAGAGTTTTCTTCATCAGTGACTGAGCGGTGCAGTAGCAGCGTTTGTCCAGCAGAGGGCGCAGTGTGACCATGTTATTTGTGTTGTGACATAAAGCACTTCTCTGTGGTGTAAGAGTAAAGTTAAACTGGAAAGCTCCGTTTTGAGAAAGAAACAGATTTGAAATGTAAAATATAAAGTTCTGGAGCCAGTTTTGAAAGTGTTTGGAAATAACACGTTAGTTTTAATTAAATGCTTTAGGTCATGAATATAAAACTGTATTGATATTTACATTGTTTTGTTTTGTTTTGAAGTTCATGGGTTTTTATTATGTTTCTGTAATTTATACTTGTATGATGTTTGTGTATTTATCATATACAGGCCTCTCCCTTGATTTGACTGATGTATATGTGTGTAACATGTGTGTAACATGTGTGTAACATGTACAAAAGTATAAAGTAACACGGTTTGTGTGACTGAATAAATCAAAGTCTCGATTGTTTCGGTTTAAACAGGAAAAATATTCACTCAGAATCTCACAAACCTCTGCTGTAATGTCTGACCCTGGATGTGCACGTGTGTGTGCGTGTGTGTGTGTGTGTGTGTGTGTGTGTGTCATATGCATGTGAGGGTGTGCAATGTGAGGGTGTGCACGTGGGGCATTTTGCTGCAAACGTTTGAGCGATTGATTATTGATCGTTCCATTAAAATGTCCATTCACTTCAGCCTCAAACTGAAACACACGACAGGACGAATACTGTAGTACTACTACTACTACTACTACTACTACTATTTTCCATCGCGTCTTCGTTGTGTCAAAAACATGTATAATAGGGGCACTTTAGTTACGATTATAATGAACTGCGATACTTTACCCTGAAGGAAGTGAGTTTCCAAAGGTTTTTCTGAATAAATCAGACGTTTTAGACACATTTTAAAGGATCGGGTTTTGTTTAAATCAATAAACGTTTATTTTATTAACACTGAAGCAAAGTGCTTTACACTAAAGTCAAACTGAGAATAAAAACCGGTTTTAACCAGATCAACCTAACGTCAGAAACATTTACATCACTTTCCTCTAGTCAAAGGTTCCGTTATATAAAGTTTCTGATAATTTTACCATAAACATATTTAGTCCCAGCAACACTTTAAACAACCTTTGTCCTTTTCCGACTGACTTACGTCCTCTTCCCCTATTGTACATGTTTGAGTGTGCTACTCACGTTGGCTCCGCCCTCCTCGGCTGTGGCTCCGCCCTCCTCCTGCAGCTCGGGCGCGGTGGCACGGACACGGGCAACAGCGGAGAGCGAGCTTTACCCCGCCTGTCCCAGAGACGCCGTCTTCACCTGTGCTTCGACAGCGAGCCGGCTGTGGAGAGAGGCAGCGGTCATCCTCTGTGTCATCTAGTATATACAGGTCATCCTCTGTGTCATCTAGTATATACAGGTCATCCTCTGTGTCATCTAGTATATACAGGTCATCCTCTGTGTCATCTAGTATATACAAGTCATCCTCTGTGTCATTTATTATACACAAGTCATCCTCTGTGTCATTTATTATACACAAGTCATCCTCTGTGTCATCTATACATCCTCTGCATCAGCTAATGTATATACACGAGTCATCCTCAGCAACAGCTATTATATATATAGGTCATCCTCTGCATCATCATCTATCTACATCTACACTGTCTTCACCTGCGCCTTCGACAGCGAGCCGGCTGAGGAGAGAGGCACCGGTCATCCTCTGTGTCATCTATACATCCTCTGTGTCATCTATACATCCTCTGTGTCATCTATACATCCTCTGTGTCATCTATACATCCTCTGTGTCATCTATACATCCTCTGTGTCATCTATACATCCTCTGCATCATGATACTATCTATACCTGCTTTTCAGTCATGTGACTTTTGTTGTTATGGCGGCCATTTTGAATACCGAGAAGAATTATGCAGTACTCCAACACGTACAATATATCTACTCAGGATATACAGTAAATGAAAGACAACTGATTGACAGTGCATTTTCATGTCCTCGTAATCATTCCTCATGAAGATAACAGTAAAAACACGGCCCCAGAGACGCACGTTTATGTGAAGAAACCAGTGAGTAGCATGCTACCGGTTAGCATTTAGCTTTAACAGCTCTTCAAGAGAAAGAACCACAACATCTAGCCTGGGATACAACATGTGACAGAGGTCAGAGCTGTTACTGTAGGATTTCCTCAGTGTTCGTAGATGTGAGCCACACATGTGTTTATCCAGCTGACAGTTGCTAACCGGTAGCATGCTAACGTCTGAGCAGCTTAAACATGGACTCAGACTGAGATTCTATTGACATGACAAACTGTAAAATCTCAGAGAAGGTTTTTTTCCGTTTCCTCTTTGTGTTAATTACTTCGGTATTCAAAATGGCTGCCGGAACTATGCGTGATGTCATTGTAAACAAATGTATACAGGTCATCCTCTGCATCATCATCTATCGTCATCTACACTGTCTTCACCTGCGCCTTCGACAGCGAGCCGGCTGAGGAGAGAGGCACCGGTCATCCTATGCATCAACTATTACAGGTCATCCTCTGGGGGGGGTGTGGTACTCACTGCTGTGGGGGGTGGTACTCACTGCTGTGGGGGTGAATGCTACTCACTGCTGTGGGGGTGGGTGCTACTCACTGCTGTGGGGGGAGGTGTGGTACTCACTGCTGTGGGGGTGTGGTACTCACTGCTGTGGGGGTGGGTGCTACTCACTGCTGTGGGGGGAGGTGTGGTACTCACTGCTGTGGGGGTGAATGCTACTCACTGCTGTGGGGGTGGGTGGTACTCACTGCTGTGGGGGGTGTGTGGTACTCACTGCTGTGGGGTGCGGCCCCCGGCGGGTACCCCTTGGCCTCTGGGCCCAGTGGGGGGGGCAGTAATGGGGCGGTGAAGCTCCGTAGCGGGTGCGAGGGTCGGACACACGCGTGGGGATGCTCCGCCCACTGCCCGCCCCGCGTGGTGCTCGTCCAGCGGGGACACGGCGGACACGCCACCGCCAGCGAGGAGGCGGAGCCCGGCCAGCGGGGGCGTGGTCAGGTCAGGGGGCGGGGCCGACTGGGACGAGGGCTCTGATGTCATTGCTGCGGAAGAACAAAGGTTAGAAACATTTAAACCAACTTTTATACTTTTCTCACAGACATGAAACTATATATTTATACTTTTAATTCAATAGAAAATAAAAAAAACAGGTAAAACAATGTAAATACTAGAAAAGTACAATCTTACTCCTTACTCCTCTTAATACTTTTGGTTATGGGTGTTGTTGTTTTTTTAATGACATATCTTCCTCTGGTAAAAATGTAATGTATCCCTGGCACTATTTTCTCTTTGTAACTCTCTGTATACGTTAATAAAAAAAATTAAAAATAAAAAAACATTCTAAAAAAGATTCTTTTTAAAAGAACGGTTTACAGCTCAAAGCCCCGCCCACTTTCCACAATGATTAAAGTTTTCCTCCTAGAGTCTTCATGTGTTTCTGAGCCACTGCAGCCGTTTCTGCTCGTCAGCTTCAGTGAGGTTTCTGCACATCTGCAGCCTCTGGAGGGTCTTTGTAGCAGCTGTTCTCTTAATCTGATGTGTTTGTCCCGGCAGAAACCGTCCTCATTGTGCCTTTAGCTGCTCAAACCCGTGTGTCTGAATCAGACACGAATCTCTTAACAGTACGATGATTACGCTTCATCTTTCATGAAATATCGAAGGTTTTCAAACCTAGTCCAAGGCATTCAACTATTTCACGCTTTTCATGAAAATGTTGGTCTGCTTAAAAAGTTTTTCCCTTAACTGAGCTTAAAGGGATATTTCAGGATTTTTGACACTGGGCCTCATTTCCTAGTTATCCAGAGTGTTGTTGATGTCTGGAGATATTTTTTCTTAAATTCATGCAGTTCTTATATTTGAAGAGTCTAGTGGCGCTAGGCTAATGCTAGGCTAAAGCATTTCTATGGTATCAGTTAGCCTGCATTAAAACAGTGTGACCCACTCCACAGTGCACCTGAGGTAAATCACTTATAACACCAGACTAACCATATAAATGTCTGTGTTAATAGAATCATGTTTGTAACTGACCTTGTATCACATGAATTACCGCATTTTGAGGGACTATTTTCTCGCAGATCACTCCGCCGCTGCGTTAGCTTACAGCCACGAAGCTGATGCTGCTCAAATATAAGTTATTTTAAATGATTCTATTAACACAGACATTTATATGGTTAGTCCTAGTCTAGTGTTTTTAATGCAGGCTAACTGATACCATAGACATGCTTTAGCCTTGCCCTAGCCTAGCGCCACTAGACTCTTCAAATATAAGAACTGCATGAATTTAAGACAAAATATCTCCAGACATCAACAACACTCTGGATAACTAGGAAATGAGGCCCAATGTCAAAAATCCTGAAATATCCCTTTAAACCCGAAAACTAATCATCCCAGGCGTCTGATATTGATGTCAGTGATTCAAAGAGCCCTGAGACACAAAACCATCCATGAGTTTCATCAAAAAACAAAAAAAATACTTTTATGACACATAATAATTCATTGTTTATTCACAAACTAAACCAGATCCAAAATCCCTCTGAGCAAATCTTTACACTACAGAAAGTAAATATCGAGCATCGATATTTCATGGAGTAAATGTGTTTTGTTTTCACTCATTTAGACTTTTTACCTGATCTGATCAAGTTGACTTTGCTCGTTTGAGGACATTTCAGATGGTTCTATGGTCGTAAGAAAGTAAAACTGACCAATTTTCTCCTTTGGCAGAGAAAATAAAGTATTGAACCGAGTCAAAACACCTCAGAAAAAGTGATATAATCCAGGTCAAATGCTACAAAAACAACTAAATCTTAACTAGACAAAAACAGCTCAACTTGAGGCTTTTAAGATAATCTAGTTTAATTATGGTTGACTGTTTGGAACTAATACGTTGGTCTTTTCTGCATAAAACGTATTACTTTGATCTGAAATATAAATGACAATTAGATTTGCAGGCACAGTTTCAGTCAGTCGTCAGTCCACAGCCGGAGCTTCAGGCTGATTGTCTCTTACATTAACTTTGTGCCGGTATTAATCCAGAGATCCTGACGGATTGTGGTGGAGATATTTAGTGTCCGCTTACAGAGACATTCATCGTAATATCTCCAACGACTCGGTTTCCTCGCCTTTGTTCTTCCCGGCGCTTCTGCTCTTTCTTTCTCCCGCGTCTTCTTGTCGCTTTTTTGTCTCTGGGACCGAGCGTTGAGGCGGCTGAGGCGGCGGAGGCGGGTCATCGCGCGATCCCTCGTCAGATACAAGACGAGCGGCGTGTTGGAGAGAGAGAAGCGGGAGCTCGCCGGGAAAACAAGGCGAGTTCGATTTCCACCAGATTTAAACCTCCTAACCCCACGCTTTAACCCCATGCCCTTACCCCGCCTTAACCCCCGCTTAACCCCGGCTTAACCCCTTAACCCCCCCTTAACCCCTTACCCACCCTAACACCGCTTAACCCCAGCATCACCCACACCATCGAAAGTATACAGGCTCATTTGAAAGTCTAGTGCTACAAACTGAGCTGAGTTTTTCTTTGCATTGTCGTACATTTTTTTGTCGTATTTGTTGCTTTTCATCATTTTTTTCGTCTTGTTTTTGTCGCTGCTTTGAGCTTGTTTCGGGAGGTTTTTTAAGATCTGGGTAAAAGTGGACTGGAGAACATGTGCTCGGTTAAGGCGCGGTGTTTAAAGAGGGCTGAGTCGCCGCCCTCGGGTCACTTCAACCTGAGCACAGAACAGCAGTCACTATAAGCTCATCGTACTCACTAACACGCTCCCACAGACGGCTGAGAGCGATCCCTGCATGGACACCTGCCCTGACGCTCAGGTGAAAGTTATAGCAGGCTGTATAGACCACAGGTGAACTTTACTGCTTTTACTGAGTAGCTTATAGGGCAGCGCGCTACTGCCTCAAGTTGTAGGATACAAGAGTCAGACTGTACATGAGAACTTCGAGACCAAATGTGAGGGACTTTCATATTTGACAATAAGCTGTGTGAAACGTGAGAGCATCACTTACATCTAAACTCTAAAGCTAACAGAGGAGCTATCATTTACTGGTGAGGGCTAAACTGACAGGAAGCAGGTGCTCGTGGCTCTGCCTCTCGATTTGGTGCACGATCGCGGTCAGTGGAGGCGAGGGCTAAGACTCATAGTTAGAATCCTGTTGTTAGCTTTGGAAAAACTAACATGGAGATTAGGAGACAAGAAGGCTCAATTCACTCAACTTATATTTTAGGTTTCAGAAGCTGACAAAGTTCTGTGTCCGGAAGATTGAGATCTGATACCATCAGATTTGATGGGCTGTTAACCTCCGGCCGCTTCTGGAGCTTGTGTGGCTGCTTGCCTGAAGAAGATGCTTCGAAACTGTTTCACAGTTAACAGTGGTCACGTGACTCATAGTTTGCATTCTATGAAAACCAGTCCTTTAGGTGGATAACTGCTGGTTGGAAACCATCGAGGACCATCAAAAAGTCACTCTTTTAATCATCGGAATCAAACTTTAGTTCTTCCATTCAGTGAGTAAAGTGAGTATAGGTGAGGTAATACGGTGAGTAGGGTTTCGTAAGAGGTGAGTAGAGGTGAGTATAGGTTGAGTAAGAAGGTGAGTATCAGGTGAGTATCAGGTGAGTAGAGGGAGTATAGGTGAGCTATTCAAGGTGAGTATAGGTGCGTAGAGGTGAGTAAGAAGGTGAGTAGCAGGTGAGTACGAGGTTTGAGGTAGAGGTGAGTAGAGGTGAGTAAATAGGTGAGTAGAGGTGAGTCTAGGTGAGTATAGGTGAGTTAGAGTGCGTATAAGGTGAGTATAGGGTGAGTCAGAGGTGCAGTATAGGTGAGTAGGGTGAGTAGAGGTGAGTATTAGGTGAGTAGAGGTGAGTAGAGGTGATAGTAGGTGAGTATAGGTGGAAGTAGAGGTGAGTTAGGTGGGTATAGGTGAGTTGAGGATTGAGTATAGGTGAGTATGAAGGTGAGTATAGGTGAGTAGAGGTGTGAGTAGAGGTGAGTAAGAGGTAGTAAAGAGGTGAGTTATAGGTTGAGTATAGTGAGTAAGCAGGTGAGTATAGGTGAGTATAGGTGAGTATAGGTAGAAGTAGAGGTGAGTAGAGGTGAGCTAGAGGTGGTATCAGGTGAGTAGAGGTGAGTATAGGTGAGTAGAGGTAGAGTGATAATGGTGAGTAATGGTGAGTAGAGGTGAGTAGCAAGGTGAGTATAGGTGAGTAGAGGTGGAGTAGAGGTGAGGTAGAGGTGAGTATAGGTGAGTAGAGGTTGAGTATAGGTGAGTATAGGGTGAGTAGGCGTGAGTATAGGTGGAGTAGAGGTGAGTAAGAGGTGAGTAGAGGTGAGTAGAGGTGAGTATAGGTGAGTATAGGTGACGTCTATAGGTGAAGTAGAGGTTGAAATAGCAGGTGAATAGAGGTGAATAGAGGTGAATAAGAGGTGCAGTAGAGCGTGAGAATATAGGTGAATAGAGGTGAATAGAGGTGAGTAGAGGTGGTATAGGTGAGTAATAGGTGAGTAGAGGTGAGTAGAGGTGAGTAGAGGTGAGTATACGGTGAGTATAGCGTGAGTAATAGTGAGTAGAGGTGAGTAGAGGTGACGTAAGGCGTGAGCTATATGGTGAGTAATAGGTGAGTAGAGTGAGTAGAGGGTGAGTGAGGTGAGTAGAGGTAGTTAAGGTGAGTAATAGGTGGTATGAGGTGAGTATGGTGAGGTAGAGGTGCAGTAGAGGTTGAGTATTGAGTATAGGTGAGATATAGGTGAGTAGAGGTGAGTAGAGGTGGTAGAGGTGAGTAGAGGTGAGTAAGAGGTGAGTAGAGGTGAGTATAGGTGAGTAGAGGTGAGTATAGGTGAGTATGAGGTGAGTAGAGGTGAGTAGAGGTGAGTAGAGGTGATAGAGGTGAGTAGAGGTGAGTAGAGGTGAGTATAGGTGAGTATAGGTGAGTAGAGGTGAAGTATAGGTAGTAGAGGTGAGTATAGGTGAGTAAGAGGTGAGTAGAGGTGAGTAGAGGTGAGTAGAGGTGAGTAGAGGTGAGTATAGGTGAGTAGAGGTGAGTAGAGGTGAAGTAGTAAGGTGAGTAGAGGTAAGTAGAGGTGAGTAGAGGTGAGTAGAGGTGAGTAATAGGTGAGTAGAGTGAGTAAGGTGAGTAAGGTGAGTAGAGGTGAGTAGTAAGGTGAGTAGAGGTGAGTAAGAGGTGAGTATAGGTGAGTAATGAGGTGAGTATAGGTGAGTAGAGGTGAGTATAGGTGAGTAGAGGTGAGTAATAGGTGAGTATAGGTGAGTAGAAGGTGAGTAGAGGTGAGTAGAGGTGAGTAGAGGGTGAGTATAGGGTGAGTAATAGGTGAGTATAGGTGAAGTAGAGGTGAGTATAAGGTGAGTATAGGTTGAGTATAGGTGAGTATAGGTGAGTAGAGGTGAGTAGAGGTGAGTAGAGGTGAGTAGAGGTGAGTAGAGGTGAGTAAAGGTGAGTAAAGTGAGTGTTTGTACCGGGGCTGTATCCGCGCTCCACGCTGAGGCTGGGGAAGGGCATCGGGCGCAGGCTGAACTTGCTGTGGGTGAAACCGCAGACGGAGACTGCAGCAGCGCCGGGAACTGGGCGGAGTCAAGGCCACGGCGCTCACTACGGCTGAGAGGAGGAGAGAGAGAGAGGAGAGAGAGAGGAGGAGAGAGAGAGAGAGAGAGAGAAGAGAGAGAGAGAGGAGAGGAGAGAGAGAGAGGAAGGAGAGAGAGAAGGAGAAGGATGAGCAGGCGTTAGGTCTACTGTCTGTGGACGTTCAGAGTGCAGAGGATTCCCAGCACTCCTGTTGTTCTGTGAAAGGGCTCAAGATGACCAGCGTTTTGTTGCTTCTTTGTTTTTTGTTTTGTTTTGTTTATTTCAAATATTATAAATTAACTCCAACTCAATATTCATACTTTGTAGCTACTCTCATTTTATACAAACTCTGCACACAGATATATCTCTCCCTGCCTTGTATCACAGAGTGTGGGGAAAAACTCGAATCGACTCGATCAGACTTGTGCTAGTTCTGAATGTGTTTCCCCAACATCATCTACTAGTTAGAATTACAGCCCTCACTGGAGTAAAAGTAGGATTATACTACTGTATGTAATGTACCAAACATGTAGGATTTTTGACTCTGACTGTCATTCTGATTCCCGCTCATTATGTGGAGGGGAGGAGCCTGGGGTGTGAGGCAGGAGGGTGGGGGAGGAGCAGCCAATCACTGTTTAACTAGAGCGAATTACAACACGCCCCTCCTTGTAGTTCTGGCTTCTAAGACATCTGACCGAGCCAATCAGAACAAGTGACGTCTCATAAATAAGCCATTATGCAGACTTTAATATTAATACAGTAACTTAAAAACAATAATGACATGAGGAGCCGCCCTGAGTCTCTGATGCAGAGGGCTGTAGATCAACAGACGGTCGATGTCTGAGGGTGAAGCTGCTGATCACAGCCTCCTCTGATCAATAACGTTATCAATAACCACACACACACACACACACGTCTGCCTGTGTGCGTGCGGGGGCCTGCTCTGTGTTTGTGACTCACGCGTGTTGCTGGGCTGCTCCATGGGGATCATCATCTTGCCTCTGGTTCCTCGTCTGGACGTCAGGGAGCGATCGAGAGTCGAGATGACGCTGGAGGCTTCGTCTGCGTCGGCGCCTGGACAGAACGACATTATTGTGTGTTTGGTGTAAATAAATAAGAATAACAACAATAACAGAGGCGACTGTCTGTAATCAGTTACAGCTAATGTAGTACCAGGATTCAGGACTGTCTGGTCGCCATAATTACTCACTATCAGTGGGATTAAATGACTGCGGGTGGATTTGGGCTTAAACACTGAGGAGACCTGCTGTAGATCATGGGCGCATTGAGTTGCCTTGTGTATGAAATGCGCGGTATAAATAAATTGCCTTGCCTATTTAAAGATCCATTGGACGTCACGGTTAACCCCAGAGCAGTTTGGTCTGAAATCACCTTGGGCTAATCGGGGCTAACTGTTTGCTACAACAACATAGCGGCCTATGGTCAACTGGAAATAGTGGCGTAGCCTTCAGTCCCCTGGAGAAACGGATCGGAGTCGAATCTTTAGCCTAGTCGGACTAAACTTCACATGTAACGTACTTCATCTTGAGGTCACAACAGATGGCAGACATTCTCCTTCAGGATTGTTTTGGCAGAATTCATGCTCCATTCATCACCGCAGGTCGTCCCCCATTTTGTGTTTACTTGTGTTGTCTTGTCCAATAATTACATTTGTTGGATGATCGACACTTTAGGTGTGGTGAACGGACAGTTATGAAGAATCAAGAAGGGGAAAACAATGTAAATACAAGGTGAAAGATGATGAAGAATCGCCCTGTTTCTGGGACGATTTTCCTCTTTATTGTCTGTTTGAAACTGAGTTACAGCTCAAGCCGGATCTCTCTCCAATCTTTTCCAAAGTCTTCTAACTTTTCCAAACTCTCCAACTTTTCTAAACTCTTCTAACTTCGGTTCTTTTTCCTTTATCGTGGCGCTTGAGTACAGGCTGTTACCTGAGTGGCTGCTCTTGCTGCCCAGCTGGCTCCCGATTGGCTGAGGGCGGGCTGGGGGCGGTCCTGGCAGGTCTGAATGGGCGAATCGGGGCGGACGGGGCCACGCTGGGCGGCTTCTCCATGTTCTTCATCTCCATCTCCTCGTGATGGATCACAGGTCGGGAGGACGCAGCTCCTTCTGCGAGCCCTTACGCTACTGGCACTGGCGGCTTCTACGGGCACAGAACGGGCAGGGACAAAAGGAGGTTTAGTGACAGATCCCGTTAGTGCAGTCATGCTGGGGTCTAAAGGTTCATTAAAAACAACAGTATACGTAAGAAAACACATACAACATTTCACAGTCTTTCTACTATTTGAATTTAAGGGCAGTCTGATAAAATGGTTATGGCAGATTGTCCCAGTTTGGCTTTACCCAAGTAAGCTTCTAGAAAAAAGCATCAAATAGCGACAAAAACAGGCGGAAACGAGTATGAAAACACAACAAACAACGCCACAAAAAAGAGACAACACACGGCAATAACGTGAGAAAAAGATCTGTTTAGATCAGTTTGCGGGTCTTAGCTTAGCAGGGGACTCCAACAGGCAGCCGCGGACCAAATCCGGCCCGTGAGCTGATTCAATCCGGCCCTGACTTGTAGAGCACAAACTCCTGAGTACGTCAATAAGAAAGTAGTCTCTAGCCATCCCATAACCAGAATGCTCACTCCAGCACTAGGGGGCAGCTTAATAAGAAAGAAAGAATTCCACACGTGTCCAGCAGAGGGCACTGACATAGAGATCACGATACAACAACACATTATAGCCACGTGGTAAATCAGTCTGCCCAGGGCGGCTGTGGCTACATTAGTGTGGAGTGAATAAGTATAGGCTACTGTCCTGTCAGGCTCAGTATTATCCATTTATTTGAAAACAGTTTCCCCAATATTTTCCCAATTAAAATTTTACTGCAGCTTTTGATTATGGACCCGACAATACACTCCCAATATATATATTGGGCCCCAGGGAATTTACTTGGAGACCCCTGGGCTATAGGCTGTAAGAAGCTTTAGATTTGGTAAAGCCTGGAGAAAATGTGCTCGTTAAGGTGGGGGTTAAGAGGTTAAATCAGACCTAGAATTTCTCAATAAGATGATTTGTAAGGAGAGGCATGTTTATTTATACTGCACATTTCGTACACAAGGCAACTCAATGCGCCTAATGATAAACCGATATTTTTGCAAACATCTACATTTACATTGTTTTGTCGCTCAAAACAGACCAACAAGGGCATAAACACTAAACATTTCTGTGAATGGCAAATTGTCATATTTATATAGCACTTTTCCACCTTCATTCGGCCAAAGCGCTTTAACAGTAAGGAACCAGTCACTAATTCACTCTGTCATTCACACACCAGTGTACGCAGACACTGGAGGCAGGAGGGTGAACCACAGCGTATTAATAGGCGACCCAGGCGGCTGCCTAAGCGCCATCTGCTGGAGGGGGCGCTGAATTGAACTTTAATTTTTGAACCCCATGAGGTCCATGCTCATATTTTTAAATGATAAAATGTAAATATAAAAGCTGAGGCACTGTAATAATGTTTTAAAGTATATTTTTATGCTCCATATGGATGACATCACCACTTTATCTGAACCTAATTAACTGTAATAAACTCCAAATAAACTCAATATTGTTAATTTGCATATCATACAAAGAGCTAAGTTCTCTTGTAGACAATTTGTCGCCCAGCTCTGATTCTGTGGCAGTAAAATGTCTTCACTAATATCATGTATCACAATATTTTCGTGGCTCGATATTCTGAACTTCAAAGGGATTGTTTTGCCGTGGAATGGACGTCAGTATCGAGTGTCGTCAGTATCGCTAAACCAGCGTGACTCACTTCCTCTGCTGAGCCGAGGAGCGTCTGGTGCAGATGAGCGCCGCCACCACGATCATGACACGCTGACGGCGCCCACGGACACCAGCACCACCACCAGCATCTGGGTACCACGCTGAGGGGGCACCGCGCCATGGGGGGGCCGCATCTGCCCACAGGGGCCCTGGAAACACACAACCACATGTGAGACAAAGGCACAGAGAGAACGAAAACACATTTCCAAAGGCTAAAGACTCTTCCAAACGTTTTTCAAAATGTTTCTGAACTCTTCTATCTTTTCCAAACTCTTCTATGTTTCTGAACTCTTCTATATTTTCCATAAGGCTTCAATTGTCTCTGAAATGATTGTCCAAATGCCACATGTGCTACTTTTGGAAAGAACTTTTATAATCCACTTTTGATGTGACTCAGAACTCTCACTGGATCATCTCCCATCAGATCTTCTTCCCCTGAACTTAAAATCATCCACTTTACTGAATCATTCCTCCTCTGAACGCCGAATATGCAATGAATTCAGTTTGGAAATTACCAATTGACTTCCGTATATTGCTGTCTCCCACAAAGGAAATGACCATATTTGGATTACAGCGTCATCTCGGTCACAGCCTTTCATGCTACACGTGGATACCAAACCTGTCAGTATTTGTGAATGAATAAGCGTGGGAAAGACCAGGGAGTGACACAGACATGTTGGAGTCACTTCCTGGATAAATCTCAGAGAATAAACATCAGAAAGAGAGAGTTTGGGCTGTTTTTACTCTGACAGAGTTAAAACTAAGCTAAAAGAGTTAATGAAGAGAAAGTTTTACCGTTGATGTTGCGGTCGATGAGGTTATTGTCCGGGTTCCAGAACGGATGGTCTCCTCCTCTCCCTGCGACAAACACACACACAAAAACTCAGTTTGTCGGGGACAACATCTTGTGTGAGTGGGCGTGCAGGTATGTGCGTCGCTTTAACGTTTATTCTAAACGCAAAAGCTTGGAAACTAAAATGTAAGTATGTCGAACTGCAGGGCCCCGACTACCGGAGCTGTGGGTCGGGCGAGGGAGTGGTTTTGAGTGTGATTGTTGAGATTGATAAGTGTGTTTGTGGTTAGCTTTTGAGTAGGCTTAGCCGCTATGGCTTAGTTTGAATGGAAGCGTTAGCATCTAATTAATGCTGGTTATTCTCTGAAGTATAGTTAACCACATGACGTGGATCATTGTAAACAATGGTCCGAATTGGGTTTCTGAGATTATTATTTCCTTTGAGTGTAATGCTGTTCAATTTAGCATATTTTAATTGCTTTAATGTTTAATGCTTTAATGTTTAATGATTTTGCATGGTTATTCTAGTGCAATACCATCCAACACACTTTACGTAGTGTCCGTCAAACACTGGATAGCTCTGCTTAATGCACTTAATTCAGGATGTTGTTTACCACTTTGACCTATTAGATGTAATAGAATACATGTAAATAAATTAGAAAAAAATAAGCAGATGTGCCTTTTGCTCCACACAGCGTCACACAGAAATATAATAAAATACATTAAAGTCCCTTAAATGAGTTCATTACAGACACAGCGCAAAGCAGAGTCACTTCAATAAGAAGAAATGGAACAGACTGAGTTGACATTAGAAACGTATTTCAGTCTTGATGCAAAGGGCAACGACATAATTCTGCCACATTTTTTTTGCACAAGAAGTCTGTTTCTGGTGATGGAAGGAGCTCGAAGTTGGATGAAGACAGTGGATGTGATCTTATGACAGACATGAGATGCTTTACTGTGATGCTCAGAGAAACTGGTTTGTTGTGGCCTGTGATTTTACTGGCCCTGCTCTTCACAAAATCTGTCAAGTTTAGACTTGTTTTTTGACAGTTCAATGGTCCAAACTAAGAGATATGTTAGCATCATCAGTACACTCTCAATTAAACACTGATAATCTGTTAAGTGTGGTCACTGACTTCAAACCTCAGTCCGTCAAAATGTTAAATGTGAAAGATGTGGTATCCTAAATATGTAAATATTATTGATTTTTCTAATCGGATTTACGTACTGGGATCTATTTATTGTACAATAAGAAGATACCTTTGCTATTTAAATAAGTGTTTTATTTAGCTTTAGTATATATTGAATGAAATTGTTTTGTGTGCACTAGATAGCTTGTCCTGTCCTTTAATACAGGTTGGATGGTGAGCTTAGAGCCCTGAACTAAGAGTCTGCTGAAGCTTTTGCCTGGATCCAAACACCATGGACTGCATCGAATCCAACACCCAACACAACCGAACCCTGGGCTGGGAGGAGGCTCCTCTGCAGACGCGCTCTCTATTTGTTTAGTATTTATCATTGTAAGAATTTGAATTATGTGTTTCGGCCTCCGTCTCCTCCTAGAAGCCGAGCTTATTTCGTCTGATCGGCCCAATCATATCATTCCTGTTGTTATTTAGACTCTAAGTGCTTTAATATTAGAGTAGTTCACAGGCCTTTACCCTGGTCGTTGGGCATCTTGTCGGATGTTCCCTGAACAGAACACAACGGGACACATGTCATTTGGTTTTCAAAGTTTCCCGACCCCGGCTTAGAAACATGATGAATGACACAGCGCGAGGAAATGTTCTTTCCATTATCGTGAATTAACTCGGAGAAGGATGTCTGGGAGACGGAGCTGCGTCTCATTTTGTAGTTTGATTAAGGAGCCATGTTTTTCACTCCACAGAACCTCCTAGCTGCTGGAGGTTCACAGTCGTCGGGAAAGGGCCATTTTCTGACGGGCGGAATTCGAGCCAAACGAAAACTAACGAAAAACAATGATACTTACAGGACCAAACGGTGCGAAAGCTTGAGGACCAAGTCATAGAGAAAACCTAATGGATAAATTTAAAATCTAAGGATATAACCCGGCCTCACGACGGCCGACGGATCAGGACGTTTTCATGGCTGTAGGGCGGGCCAGAAAAGCCCATGCAATGTGAAAACGATGACATAACTTTTCAGCTTTTTGCTGTTCTTGGCCTGGTTTATCGTGAAATTAGTAGACCATAGTTCCAACGTCAGTGATTTCCCATTCTGTTTCCCTATTTTTTTTCCAATTCCTTACAATTATTTTTTGCCGATTTTCCACGATGAATTTCTTCCTAATTTCTCTACGTTTGTTTTTATTTTTCCAATTTTTCTCAATTTTTCCACCTAAGTTTCCCCAAGTTTTTCTTCCAAACAGTTTTCAATTTTGGATTCCCTATATCCCGCTAATTTTGTCTCACCTTTGTTGTTTTTTGTAGTTTTGTATATTGCACTGTACCTGTAAGACTTTGGGCAGTGATGAACTGTTTTTCTAAATGTGCTATTAATAATCAACTTTGACTTGACATTGACCTTAGCGTGTTGTAAGGGGTGTCTCACCTTTAGTGGTACTTAAAGGGCGTGTCTCACATTTTAGTGGTTATAAAGGCGTGCCTCAATTAGCGGTCCGTAAAAAGGGCGTGTCTTCACCTTTAGCGGTCTGTAAAATGCGTGTCTACTTTAGTGGTCCGTAAAAGGGCGTGTCTCACCTTTAGTGGTCTTGAAAGGGCGTTGTCTCACTTAGTTGGGTCTATTATTTATAGGGCGTGTCTCACCTTTAGTGGTCCCTATTATAAAGTGGCGTGCCTCACCAATTAGCGGTCGTAAAAGGGCGTGTCTCACCTTTAGCGGTCCTATAAACAGAGCGTGTCTCACCTTTAGCGGTCTGGTAAAATGCGTGTCTCACCCTTTAGTGGTCCCGTAAAAGGGCGTGTCTCACCTTTAGTGGTCTGTAAAAAGGGGCGTGTCTCACCTTTAGTGGTCTTATAAAAGGGCGTGTCTCACCAAATTCAGCGGTCCGTAAAAGCGGCTTCGTGTCTCACCTTTACGCTATACAAAGAGCGTTCTCACTTTTAGCGTCTGTAAAATGCTGTCTTCCAACCTTTAGTGTCCGTAAAAGGGCCGTGTTCTCACCTTTAGCCGGTCTGTAAACGCGGTCGTGTCTCCCTTTACCTCGGCTGTAAGGGCGGTGTCCTCACCTTTAAGTGGTCTTGTAAATGGGTGTGTCTCACCTTTAGTGGTCTGTAATGGTGTGTCTCACGCTTTAAGGTGGTTCTGAAATGAGGGCGTTCCTACCTTTAGTGGTCGTATATATAGGCGTGTTCTCTACCTTTAGTCGGTCCGTAAAAGGCGTGTCTCACCTTCTTAGCGTGTCTGTAAATGGTCGTTTCTCACTTAGCGGCCTGTAATTATAATGTGGTCGTGTCTTCACCTTTAGCGTCCTGTAAAGGCCGTGTCTCATGCCTTTAGCGGTCTTGTAAAA
Organism: Neogobius melanostomus; assembly: GCA_007210695.1. NCBI lineage: Eukaryota > Metazoa > Chordata > Actinopteri > Gobiiformes > Gobiidae > Neogobius > Neogobius melanostomus. The sequence goes on along the minus strand of VHKM01000960.1, from coordinate 264,451 downwards.
TGGGCGTGTCTCAGACCTTTATGCGTCCGTAAGAAGTGTCGTGTCTCACCTTTAGCGGTCTGTGAAAAGGGCCGTGTCTCACCTTAAACGGGTCTTTAAAGGCGTGTCTCACCTTTTAGCGGTCTGTTAAAAGGCGTGTCTTCACTTTTAGCCTCGGCCTGTTAAATAGGGCGTGTCTCATGCTTTAGCTGTCTGTAAGGGCGTGTCTCACCTTTAGCGGTCGTATAATAAGGCGTGTCTCACCTTTAGCGGTCTTGTAAAAGGGCGTGTCTTCACTTTTTAGCGTTTCCGTAAAAGGCGTGTCTGTCACCTGTTAAGCGGTCTGTGAAAAGGTTGCGTTTGTCTTACCTTTAGTCGGTCTGTAAAAGGGCGGTCTCACCTTTAAAGCGTCCTGGTATAAGGGCGTGTCTCACCTTTAGGGTCCTGTAACATGGGTGTGTCCTCACCGTTTAGCGTCTGTAAAAGGGTCAGTGTCTCAACTTTAGCGGTCTGTAAATGGTGTGTCTCACCTTTAAGCGGTCTGTAAAGGGTTGTGTCTCACTTTAGCGTCTGTAAAGGCGTGTCTTCACCTTTATCTGGTCTGTAAATGGGTGTGTCTCATCCTTTAAGCGTCTGTAAAAGGGCGTGTCAGCCTTTAGCGGTTCTGTAAAAGGGCGTGTCTACCTTAGCGGTCTGGTAATGGGTTGTGTCTCCCTTTTAGCGGTCGCCGTAAAAGGGCGTGTCTCATCAACCTTTAGGCGGTCCGTAAAAAGGCGTGTCCTCACCTTTAGCGGTCCGTAAAAGGGGCGTGTCTCCCCCTCACCTTTATGTCCGTAAAGGCCGTGTTTTTGCAACCTTTTAGTCGGGGTCTGTAAATGGGCGTGGTCTCTTAACTTTAGCGGCTGTAAATAGGGTCGTGTCTCACCTTGTAATGGTCTGTATATAATGGGCGTGTTCTTCACCTGTTAGCGGTACTGTAATAGAGAGCGTGTTCTCACGCTTTAGCGGTCTGTAAACGGGCGAGTGTCTCACTCTTTAGTGGTCTGTAAAAGGCGTGTCTCACCTTTAGCGGTCTGTAAAGTAGGGCGTGTCTCATCCTTAGCGGTTCTGTGAAACAAGGGCGTGTCTCACCTTTAGCGGTCCTTAAAAGGGGCGTGTCTCACCTTTAGCGGTCTGGTAAAAGGTGTGTCTCACCTTTAGTCGGTCCTAAAGGCGCCGGGCTCCGACAGTGGCCCCAGCCCTTTTGCTTTGTTCTTGGCCTGGATCCTGAAAGTAATAGACCGTGTCGCCCAGGTCCGGACTGTGTGCGTGAGTCGGTCTCCGCTGATGGACTCCTCCATGGACCAGTCGTCGATCTGGAGCGTTCTTATCTCAGGTGTAGTTACATTTCGATGTATTGCCTGCAAGGGGGCAGAGGAGGCAGGAGGTTGATAAAGGACGGAGCCTGAACCAAAACTTTGCTGTAGGATAAATAGCCTATTATGATATTGTTTCTGGCTTTTTATGTTTTCATAAAACACTGTAAATGTAATTGGCTTTATTTTAACACGCCACAAATTATTTTGCTTTTATTGTGACACATTTTGCACATTATAGTGCACATTAAGAGCTTTTTTCTTCTGCTCTTTAAACTATCGTTAAATGTATTTCCAGCTGTGTTTGAATCGCTAGCACTAGACAGATCCCAGGACAGACGGGGGAATTCACAGCGGTGTTTTTAAGACCCGACAGGAGCGTTTAGTTGGTCACAGGGACAGGGCATCTTGCTCTGTTAAAGCATACTAGGTTCATTCACGCCGGCTGCGGAGCCTTTGGGCAACCAGTTCTATTTTTCAGAACAGGACTCAGAGGAGGAGACGCTCATTGTTACATTGTTTAGCGCAGAGATTGGAGAAATGTTCCTGGAGAACAAATATATTCTCTCTGTTGTGCTGTGTGTATACAATAGAAACATGTCCATATGTTTAGAAACGATGCCGAACTCGAATACTATATCAAGTCTCAGCTAGTTTGGGTATCTTTCTGGTAACGATGATTAGCGATAATTATTTTGCAAACATCAGAAAATGTATAAAAACGTTGCTGCAAAACATCTACATTTACATCCGGCTTTATTTTATTTATTATTATATCTTTTATTTATACAGGGAAGGCCCTGGATAACTTAGTCGCTCATATTATATAGATAAATCTCTTTCAGACGACACATAGGGCTAGAAAAAAAAAAATTTTCATTTTACCTCACTTTCTTTCTCACTCTCCTATGTATAATTTTATTAAATAATATCTCACTTTTACCACATTTTCCCAATTTGCTGCTTTTAAATTGATTTTTAAATTTCATTTGTCCTCCATTCTTGTTCAATATTCCCACATTTCTTGATCTATGTTGAATTTAAAATTGTCCCCCCCCAAAAATAACTGCTTCTTTTGATCTTAATTAGACGATATTTCTTTGCCTCATTCTCCATGTTCAGACTCCTCATCCTGTGATTTGTCCTGAAATCCTCCCCAGTGATTTTGTCTTGGAATCCGTCCTGACCCTGTGATTGGTTGAATCCCTGACCTGTGATTGGTCTGAATCCGGTGACCTTGTGATTGGTCTGAATCTCCTCCCAGATTGGTTTGAATCCCTTGACCTGTTGATTGGTCTGAATCCCTGACCTGTGATTGGTCTGAATCCCTTCCTAGGATGGTTTCCTCGATATTCCCTGACTTGTGATCGGTCTGATATCTCTCCCTAGGTGATTCGGGTCTGAATCCCTGCTTGTGATTGGTCTGAATCTCCCCATGATTGGTCTGAATCCTGACCTGTGATTGGTCTGAATCCTCCCCAGTGATTGGTCAGACGCCTCAGCTTGATTGGTCAGACGCCTCACCTGTGATTGGTTCAGACTCCTCGTCTGTGATTGGTCTCACCTGTGATGCGCGCCGTTGGCCCTCCAGGGCGGCTGCCAGCTGATGAGCACGGGCCCGGGGTCGCCCTCTCGGCAATCACAAGATCCGGTCTTTGGGGGCGGAGCTGGGAGCTGTCAATAAAGAATAACGGGTTAGAGGCGAAACAGACCATGGACACAACACGACAAGCCTGTAAAGTGTGAGTCTGATGGAGCGATTAAAGTGCAATGTTGATAAAGTTGAAGTCCTTTTGTCTGCAACATGTGCCCCTGTGTATATTTCTCCCAGTCTTTAACATAAGATAAAATAGCCTTTTATTGATCTCCAATGGAAAAATCTACTTGTTACATTCAGCCTTAGAAACACTCCAGGGTGTGCCAAAAAGTGCAGGAATGTGAAATACAACAATTAACATAGTAAATAGTAATCTTATACAGGACTTGTGGGGCAAAAAGTGTACACAGTAAATAAATAAGTACAGACTACAACAAAATAAAACCTATAAAATATATCAATGTTATATCGGTATGCAGTGCAGGTTTACATCATAGTGCAAGTGGTTGATAAAGTGGAACGCAGGTAAGTGAATGTAAATACAGCCGCTGCTGTCTCCCACAAGAGGAAAAATGAAACCAATAAATTTGGATTACAGCATCATCTCGGTCACAGCCCTTTCGGCTACCCATGGATTACCAAACTTAATCTAGTAATTTGTGGAATGAATAAGCGTGTGAAAGACCAGGGAGCCACACAGGACAATAACAATCTTGTCTTTGCAGGTTTGTTGATGATTGTCTCCCAGAGTTACGTTAATAAGTGAACCTTGTTTAGCGTGAACCTTGTTGTCGTCTGTAAAGCAGCCGTGGGGCAGTTTATTCAAATCTCGTCCGCTTCAGCGCCGCGCCATTGTTTGGAACCATTTTTCCCACACGTCGGGTCCTGAGGTTATTAAAATTCCCCGCAAGATGATCGACAGGAAATACCTCCGTCCCTGGAAGATGTCCAGAAAAAAAACCTTTCCAAACACGCGTTTCAGATAACACTAAAGTCACGTCTGAGAAACCACCGTTGCACATCCGTCACAGACTTGGGGTTCACAAACATGTGTCAAGTCTATGTGCAACCCCCAAAATCACTATCGAGAACAACCTGGTTTATTAGTGTAATTTTTTGGATACCTTGGCTTAAATTTCACTCAATAACCGTCCTCATAATAACTGTAAATACGTCAATCATGTGATGAATTTAAACTTGAAATCAGCTGGCGACCGAACCATTTTGGGAAACGCCTGGGTCTTCCGACCCGAGGGGGTCAGGGCTCAGAGCTTGTGCAGGTTGTGAAGTGTCTTAATATTTAAAGTTCATTATGGAAACTTAAAAAAAGAACTGTTTCCGCACACGCCTTACTTTCCATTCATCCGGCTTTTCTATAACGCTCCAGGATCAAATGTTTTTAGTGTTTCTGTTGGTTTTATCCACTAACATTAGACTAGAGATCGCTGACCCAGCTTTTTTTTGCTTCTTGATGCCGATACTCGAGGGTTTGAGTATCTGCCGATATCCAATAATTAACCAATAACAAGAAAGACTTTCTTAAAAGTGTCTTTCTCTGAGGTGAAGACTGTGAATGTTCCCTTTTACTCTCATTACAAGATCAAGAAAGTCTTGATCGTCTATTTAATAAAACTATCTTAAGACAAGATCAACTGGACTTTTTCCTCAATGACAGGCCTTTTAAAAGCCTGCCTTCAGCTGCTCCTTTATGCCGGACCACGCATGGTTTTGCCCTTCCCACAATGCAATTGCTAGAAGATGCGCCACCTTTGCCAAACAGTGAGCTCATTTTGGCGACAGGACACCCCCGCCATGTGCAGAATCGAAATGTTTTGAGCAGCAGAACGCAGCAACAGTTAGCGGCTCAGACACTAGTCAGAGTTCACGTTATGACAAAGTTACCATAAGATCATAAACTGACAAACATCTGATCTAATCAACAGAGCAGAGTTCACTACTGACACCTACCTGCAAACAAAACTCAAAGACATAGCCTGAGGGCAGCTTAGTCACATTAATATTAATCAACCCCCAAAGTCATCTGATCGTTTGATGGTTGGAGCAGTCATTTGCATCATGAACCCAAAACCGGTGACTCGCTCCAGCAGGCGGCTGATAATTATCCTTCTTTACTTTAGTGACTCGCAGAACTGAGTAGAAATGCCTGTAAAGGTTGTATCTGCTGCTAAAAGTGTCCTGTTCCAGTCACGAGGATCAACAGCAACGCTTTGGCCGTCCTCTGATCTGAATACCCCTTTAGGGCGGAGTTGGGAATTGTGAACCGTCGGCCTCTGCGTCGCATTCATGCGGCAGTCAGAGGAGAATGTTAATGGATTCAGCCGGACCCCAAGGAGAAGGAGGTAATTGGGCGAAAATACCACAAACCGGGAGTAAACGCAGGAAAAAAATGCTCTGACATTTAGCTCCAACAGCGGCGGTGGATCAAAGGCTGTCGGACAACGTTCAGACACGTGTTCCTGTCATGCTTCTGTTTACTCATTTCAATATGAGACGCTGAAGGTGGATGAAGAAAACTATGTAATGTAGAGACATCAGTGTCGATTACTGACATAAATATTATATTCATTCAAAAATAAGACATTTTATGAGCCATCAAAACCTAAAATACTGGACTGGATGGTGTCTCTGGCACAAAAAGCAGAAGCGGAACTGAAATTTTGGTTAGCCTTTAGCACAGGGACACATTCCTATGATCATTCTGCTCTAATAACTCCAAAGGTCTGATACATTAATTAATGAATTTAACGAGAAAACAAAAACCTAAATTGACAACAGTGAGAACATCTGGATCGTTCATGTTGAGCTACGCCTCATTTACACCGCATACGTTACGTCCACGGTCCGTTTACGTTACGTCTGCCTTAACATAGGAATGAAGTTAAATCAATCAGGTGGTTTACACCTGTCGTTCAAGGTCCGTACGTCTACGGCTCTGCGGCAGGATAGACGCATCGATTCTATTTTTGACGGACGCCGGGCATCATCAAAGCTTTTCTCTTGACAGCGCAGTAATTTTTTTATGCTGCATTAAATGAGCCATGTGCTCGACAAAAGGGAAAAAACACCGGTAATGGCCTTCCGCCCTATAACATTACGTCAAGGGGAACTGCTTCTCGTGTTTCGGTGGGACAATAAACAGACCCGTAAACACCACTTTCAGAACAACATACACATCTCATGAAAAGTTTGGTCCGGACTCGCGTCTCGTCTCTTCTGAGAATATTTCAACGAAAAAATGAGCGTAAAGCCGGTCTCGGCGCACGGCCCGCCTTTCTTTTCTTCACACACGGACTAGATCTGAAACTCCGGGAAACACGAGGACCTAGAGCACGTTTGCTTCAGACGTTTGGATGAATGATGGTGTGATCGCGGGTTACAGGGCCAGGAGAGGAGGACCCAGAGGACAACGGACCAAGAGGAAACCAGGGGGAAAGATGAGGACAGATTGAGCGGATGGATGAGAGAGAGGCGAGGAGGAAGACACAGACCAACGGTTGGCTCCATGTGATGGTTTCTATGAGGTGCAGGTAAACGCATAAAACACTAAACCCTCCTAACAAATGCAGTAAATGCAGAAATAATGTAACTTATATTGCAGTTAAAGTCACAAAGTAAGCGTCATTACTGATTTACATGTGATTTAAAAGCAACATTATTACATAACGGATTAAAGACGTACGGACCCTGTGTTAAACTAGAATGCGTGATTTGACGTAGTAAAACGGACCGTGGACGTAACGATGCGTGTAAATGAGGCGTTATGACGTATTATGACAGCAAGTTAGGACGTATGACGCACTGATTTCACGACTTTTACATCATTTCAGTGGTTTCTCATCATCCTTTCCTCTTCTCATCTCCTCTCTCGCTCCTAGCTTCCTCTCCTTTCTCCTTCTCTCCTTTCCTGATAATAGTGTTATCTTTCAAACACCTTGTCTGCTTATTTCCTCTTCGTTATAAAGTTATTAAGGAGTAAGTGATTTCACAGCATGGAACAGAGGCCAGATGAATTTGTAGTTTTGATTTTTTGTGTTGTGGGGATGTTATGTGCCATCGCCGTGGTTATTGTGTGTGTGTGGTGTGTGGGGGGAGGGGGGGGTCTGGGCCATGGGCGCTGCGGTTACCTGTTCGTCGGTGGGCGTTGCGCTATGCTCCAGGTGCTGGATTCCTGCCTTTGTCACCATCCGAGAACTCGTAATGGAGTTGCGGCTTTCAAACCCGTGACGGTGTGGGAGCGTGCCGTGGTGTCTGCGGACTGGACAGGAAACCACGTCATTACAGGGGCAACAGCGGGAGAAACAGAACAAGGTCTTTAGACGGACTGAAGTAATTGAGGAGGTAAAGTTCTAAAGGAGGTTTGGTCATAATATAAAAGTTCTGGGAGAGTTTGTTGAAGTGTTAAAATTCTGGAGTTTGGTGAAGTTGTTAAGTTCTGTGGGAGTTAAATTTGGTTGAAGTGTTAAAGTTTGGGAGAGTTTGTTGAAGTGTAAATTCTAGAGAGTTTGGTTGAAGTGTTAAAGTTTCTGGGGAGTTTCGTTAAAGTGTTAAGTTCTGGAGAGTTTGTTGAAGTGTTAAAGTTTCTGGGGAGTTGGTTGAATGTTTAAAGTTCTGTGGGTAGTTTGGTTAAGTGTTAAAGTTCTGTGGGAGTTGGTTAATGTTAAGTTCTGAGAGAGTTGGTTGAAGTAGTTAAATCTGAGAGAGTTTGTTGAAGTGTTAAAGTTCTGGGAGAGTTTCGTTAAGTGTTAAAGTTCTGGGAGTTTGGTTGAAGTCGTAAAGGTTCTGGGAGAGTTTTGAGTGTTAAAGTTCTTGTGAGTTGGTTGAGTGTTAAAGTTTCTGTGGGAGTTTGGCTTGATGTTATCTGAGAGAGTATTGGTTGAAGTGTTAAAGTTCTGGGAGAGTGGTCAAGGTTAAAATTCTTGAGAGGTTGGTCGAAGGTGTTAGTTCTGTAGAAGTTTGGTTGAAGTGTTAAGTTTTGGGAGAGTATTGGTTGAAGTGTTAACGTCTGGGAGAGTTTTGGTTAATGTTAACGTTTCTGAGAGAGTGGTCGAAAGGGTTAAAGTTCTGTAGAGAGTTGTTCGAAGTGTTAAAGTTTCTGAGAGAGTTTGTTGAGTTTTAAAGTTCTGGGAGAGTTTGAGGTTGAGTGTTAACGTTCTGGGCGAGAGTTTGGTCGAAGTGTTAAAAGTTCTGAGAGAGTTTGGTCGAAGTGTTAAAAGTTCCTGGGAGAGTTTGGTTGAGTGTAAAGTTTGGGAGAGTTTTGGTTTTGAGTGTTAACGTCTGGAGAGTTGTCGATAGTGTTAAAGTCTGAGAGAGTTGGTTCGAAGTGTTAAGAGTTCCTGAAGAGAGTTTGGTTGAAGTGTTAAGTCTGGGGGTTTCGTATAAAGTGTTAAAGTTCTGGGAGAGTGGTTGAAGGTTTTAAGTTCTGGGAGAGTTTCTTGAATGTTAAAGTTCTGTGGGTTTGGTTGAAAGTGTTAAAGTTCTTGGAGTTTGTATGAGTGTTAAAGTTCTGAGAGAGTTGGTTGAAGTGTTAAGTTCTGAGAGAGTTTGGTGAGTGTTAAGTTTGGGAGAGTTTCGTTAAAGTGTAAAGTTCTGGGAGAGTTTTGGTTTGAAGTGTTAAAGTTCTGGGAGAGTGCTTAAAGTCTGCTGAGGTTAAAGTATGTGAGGTTAAAGTACTGTGAGGTTTAAAGTCTGGGAGGTTAAAGTCTGGGAGGTTAAAGTCTGTGAGGTTTGCGGTTGAGTGTTAAAGTTCTGGGAGAGTTTGTCGAAGAAAGTGTTAAATCTGAAGAAGGTATTGGTTCGAAGTGTTAAAGTTCTGACGAGAGTTTGGTTGAAGTTAAAGTCTGGGAGAGTTTGGTTGAAGTGTTACGTTCTGGGAGAGTTTGGGTTGAAGTGTTAACGTTCTGAGAGAGTTTGGTTCGAAGTGTTTAAAGTCTGAGAGAGTTTGGTCGAAGTGTTAAGTCTGAGAGAAGTTTTGGTGAAAGTGTTAAAGTTCTGGGAGAGTTTGGTTGAAGTTTAACGTCTGGAGGTCTTGGTCGAATGTTAAAGTCTGAGAGAGTTTGGTCGAAGTGTTTTAAAGTTCTGGGAGAGTGTGGTTGAAGTGTTAAGTTCTGGGAGGTTGGTTGAATGTAACTTCTGGAGAGTTTGGTTGAAGTGTTAAACGTTCTGGTAGGTTTGGTTGAAGTGTTAAGTTCTGGAGAGTTTGGTTGAAAGTGTTAACGTTCTGGGAGAGTTTGGTTGAAGTGTTAAAGTTCTGGAGTCTTTGTGAAGTGTTAAGTTCTGGGAGAGTTTTGGTTGAAGTGTAAAAAGTTCTGGAGAGTTTGGTCGAAGTGTTTTTAAAAGTGCTGAGAGAGTTTGGTCGAAGTGTTAAAAGTTCTGGAGAGTTTGGTTTGAGTGTTTAGAAGTTTCTGGGAGAGTTTGGTTGAAGTGTAACGGTTCTGGAGAGTTTGGTTTGAAGTGTTAAAGTTCTTGAAGAGTTTTGGTTGAAATTTTAAAGTCTGGTGAGAGCTTTTGGTTGAAGTGTTTTAAAGTTCTGGGAGAGTTTGGTGAAGTGTTTAAAGTTCTGGGGGAGTTTGTTTGATAGTGTTAAAGTTCTGAGAGGTTGTGTTAAAGTTCTGGAGCAGTTTGGTTGAAGTGTTAAAGTCCTTGAGAAGAGTTGGTCTGGAAGTGTTAAAGTTCTGGGAGAGTTTGCGCTTGCAAGTGTTAAAGTCTGCAGAGAGTTTGTTGAAGTGTTAAAAGTTCTTGCAAGAGTTGGTTGAAGTGTTTAAAGTTCTGGGAGAGTATTGGTTGAAGTTGTTAAAGTTCTGAGAGAGTTTGCGTGAAGTGTTAAAGTCTGCGGAGAGATTTGGTTTGAAGTGTTAAAGTTCTGAGAGAGTTGGTTGACGTGTTTAAGTTCTTGAGAGTTTTGATGGTTGAAGTGTTAAAGTTCTGGGAGAGTTTTGCGTTGAAGTGTTTAAATACGTTCTAGAGAGAGTTTGTTGAAAGTGGTTAAAGTTCTGGAGAGTTTTGGTGAAGTGTTAAAGTTCTGAGAGAGTTTGGTTGAAGTGTTTAAAGTTCTGAAGAGTTTGCGTTGAACGTGTTAAAAGTTCTGCGGAGAGTTTGGATTGAAGTGTTAAAGTTCTGCAAGAGAGTTTGTTGTGAAGTCCGTTTAAAGTTTTCTGGCGAGAGTATTGCGTTTGAAGTGTTTAAAGTTCTGAGAGAGTTGGTTGAAAGTGTTAAAAGGTTCTGGAGAGTTTGGTTGAAGTGTTAACGTTCTGGAGGAGTTCAGGTGCCTAAAGTTCTGGGTCTCACCTTGAACTTGCCGCTGGACGCCACGTGGCTGAGTTCCTCCACTTGACGGAGTTAGTAGAAAGCGCGACCGTCGGAGACTTCTGGTTCTTGGCCTGATGAGTTGTCGGCCCAACGGACACGCCGGGACCGAGTCTGCCCCAGGGCCACGCGCTTGGACGCCCACCGGCGGGGATCATGGGGAACGTAGTTGCTGTCTGGGATGGGCAGTGTGGGAACTTATCACTAGAGGAACAGGTCCTCGTCCGAGGGGTCCAGGGGGTCTAGGGCGGGGCCAAGGGGAGAGGGGGCGGGGCCAGCGTGTGGGTGTGGCGTATGGACATGAATGTACGGATGGATATAATAAATGAATAAAAAATAATCAATAAAGAAAAATATATAAACAATAAAATATATAATAGTAAGATATCAAATAGTAGGATATCATAAAACCAAAAAAATTACAGATTTATTAATAAAATGTATTAATAAAATAGAATTATTGACAAAATAAAAATAATAAAAGTATGCATGGAGTTAAATAAATTTAATTAATTACAAATATTCAAAATGAATGAAGAAAAAATATAACATGTAAGAGAATACAACAAATCAACAAAGAAATAGAATAAAAATCATAAAAATGTATAAACATAACATATTTATTATTAAAATATTAATTTTAACATAATCCATGATACAAAATCAAATCATAAAAAATAATTATTAGTATAATTTAAAATAGTTAAAAAAGTGAACAAAAGTATCAAAATACAATATATAATGTGTAGATTATTTATTTATGCAATGATCATTTTTTAATGATAATTGACAAATGTGGTGTTTTAAGGGGAGGTGTGGGGGAACGGTATTGAAATCAAACAAATCAAATTAATAAATATAGGAGGATTTTTAATGATTATGGAATTTATAAGGGAGTATGGAGCAGGTACAAAATATGAATGATTTTCAGAAAGGATCAGATTTAATGGGAGAAACGTTCATTTGGATGAAGCGACAAAAGAGAAAAAGATAAGGAAGAAAGGAAGGAAAGGATGGAGAAAAGAAAAGAGGAGAAAAGGTCAGAAACACATTTAAACGGACGAGAAAGTCTAAAAACTGTAACTGGGCAGACGAGGAGAAAGTTCACCAGACGTAGTAGTAGTAGTAGAAATAGTTGTAGTAATAGTAGTAGCAGTGCAGTACCTGACAGTGACCTGGTGACGGCGCTCTCGTACAGCGGCACTCCCTCGCCTGCGTTGTTAAAGGCCTTCAGCGAGATCACGTAATGAGAACTGGGCTCTGCAGGAGAAGAGCCAGAGGTTAGGGGAATGGAACCAGTGACCGCCACCTCAGCCACAACAGAGAGAGACGTCAGGGAATGGAACCAGTGACCGCCACCCTCAGCAACACCACCACACCGGCACCTTCTCCCATTGGCCCCTCTCTCCTTGTCTCCTCTCTCCTCAACCTCTCCTTTCTTCTCGCCTCCTCTCCCAGCCTCCTACTGTCTCCTAGCTTCTTCTCCTCTCTATTAGGCTGCATCTGAATTACTGGAGGGTGGGGGCGAGGGGGGCGGGTAGCTCCTAATCGCCAGTTGAGTTAGCATCAGAGGTCCCTATGCTAAAGCGGCTATGATAGTTAGCATTAGAGGTCCCTATGCTAAAGTGGCTATGATAGTTAGCATTAGAGGTCCCTATGCTAAAGTGGCTATGATAGTTAGCATTAGAGGTCCCTTTGCTAAAGTGGCTATAATAGTTAGCATCAGAGGTCCCTATGCTAAAGTGGCTATGATAGTTAGCATCAGAGGTCCCTATGCTAAAGTGGCTAATTATAGTTTTAGCATCAGAGTCCTATGCTAAAGTGGCTATGATAGTTAGCATCAGAGGTCCCTATGCTAAAGTGGCTATGATAGTTTAGCATAGAGGTCCCTATGCTAAAGTGGCTTGATAGTTAGCATTAGAGGTTCCTAGCTAAAGTGGCTATATATAGTTAAGCATCTAGATAGTTGCATCAGGGTCCCTATGCTAAAGTGGCTATGATAGTTAGCATCAGAGGTCCCTATGCTAAAGTGGCTATGATAGTTAGCATCAGAGGTCTATGCTAAAGTGGCTATGATAGTTAGCATCAGAGGTCCCCCTATGCTAAATGGCTATGATAGTTAGCATTAGAGGTCCCTATGCTAAAGTGGCTATTATAGTTAGCATTAGAGGTCCCTATGCTAAAGTGGCTATGATAGTTAGCATCAGAGGTCCCTATGCTAAAGTGGCTATGATAGTTGGCTTAGAGTCCCTATGCTAAAGTGGCTATGATAGTTAGCATCAGAGGTCCCTTGCTAAAGTGGCTATGATAGTTAGCATTAGAGGTCCCTATGCTAAAGTGGCTATGATAGTTGCATTAGAGGTCCCTATGCTAAAGTGGCTATGATAGTTAGCATCAGAGGTCCCTATGCTAAAGTGGCTATGATAGTTAGCATTAGAGGTCCCTATGCTAACTTCCCTAACTCCTTCCTCACTGACAGTCCAATTCGGACGCTTCTTATCATGGCGGACGCACATCCGGTTTGTCATAAGATCTCTTATCAATTTACAGGTTTCGGATGCAGCATCAATCTCCTCTCTCCTCGCTTCCCCTCCTCGTCTCCTCTCCTGTAATTGTTTGTAGCTGTTAAACAAACTCGTCTCCTGATTCTTGTTTGTTATAAAGCGTTCCTTAATATTTAAAGAGTTTTTTCCCGCGGGGAACCTCCGTCTGCGCCTCGCTCCGTCTGCACCTCGCTCCCCTTCGCGCCTCACTCCCCAGGCCTCAATCAAACACTCTGAATAATGCAGCGACACAAACATAAGCCACAGAAATAATGTACGGAATGTACACGTCTCCGGAGAATGTTTCACAGAACTGACAGATCCGCTAACATTAGTAACCGGAGACACTGCGGAGGTGAAACAGGGAGGAGCGTTCAGGCTCAGAACAGTAGCTGCACAGACATAAACATAACCAGCTGCTGCTAAACCTTCATTAGTTGCTGACAAAGCTTTATAGGTTTGTTTGTTTGTTTGTTTGTTTGTTTGTTCAGGACAGTGCATATTAAAACCTCATTTACTTGAAATAAGAATGTTACTAACATTTGTTTTTAGGGTAAACATAGGGAAAAGAATTGAGGAAAAAAATAGACAACATTTTTTATTTTATTTTTTTGGGGGGGGGGGGGGGGGGAAGAAATACAGATATGACTTTGGAAAAAATACAATAGGGGGATAAAGGGACTTTTTTGAAAAAAATGAGAACGATTTGGGGGGGGGGGAAGTAAAAAGTGTGGGAAAATATTTATCAGAGAACCAAATATATTACACAACGGGATTTCCAAATGGCAGAGGCCGTGATTTTGTCCACGCAGCTGTGGCCCAAAGAAGAGAACGCTTTGTTCCTGTTAATTAATTCTGTGAATATTTCAAATAATAGTTTGTCAGTTTGGTCTGTGTTAAAATGGCCGCTTTGAAGTGTAAGGTTCTCTTTTGCTAATGAGGCAAATCAAACTCAATGCTGCTAATTAATTGTATGAGTGATAATGTAACTTCAATAGGATGAGGTTAGCTTATAAACATGCGTGTTGTGTGTGTGTGTGTGTGTGTGTGTGTGTGTGTGTGTGTGTGTGTGTGGTGTGTGTGGTGTGTGTGTGTGTGTGTGTGTGTGTGTGTGTGTGTGTGTGTGTGTGTGTGTGTGTGCACGCTGCCTTATGTAACTTTATTGTTTTGTATTCAGTGCTACTCCTTTGTGGAGAGTGTGTACAGTACATGTGCTTCAGTAAATGATCTTTTCTACCCGTGATGGGATTCTGCGAGTGTTTCTAATCTATGTTTTGCTGTTGTTCCTTTATATTATTTTATTGTATGGATTTTGGGGCTGGGCGCTTATAAGCTGTTGCTTCGGCCCACTCCCTTTGAGTAGAGTGTTAACTGCTCAAATAAACAAATAAACTAAACTAAATGTAGCAATGAGAGAATGTGTCAGTCTAGTTAAGGTGCAGTAGCTCGAGGATGTTCAGTGAAAATCTCCAGCATGTATAAAACAGTCAAAGGACTATTGCTTTGTTCTCCATTAGCATTGAGTTAGCTTTAGCGCTAGCCCTCGCTCCTGTTCTCACCTCCCACTGCAGTCACATGCCTCTGCCTCCACAGAGAGGAAGGAGCCGTGAGGAAAGAGACCTTTAGAACCTTAAAGAGGCTTATGTTTGGATAAAGTGAAAAGCAAGAAATTATTTAGGCTATTTTCAACAATATCAAGTGTCAACTAAATACATGTGGCTGTTTGAATTATATTTTACAATATTATTAACTGTAATGGGGAAGAAAAATCTGAAATTGCCTTGAAAAAAAAATCTCAGTATATTTTTATGTCGTATGCCCGGCCTGAACTCTGGACGTCCAGGAGGAATGTCTCATCCTGGGGCGGATTGGAACCGGTCTGTGGAGGTCTGACTCACCCAGGTTCTCGATGGCCGTAGTACGCTGCTCTGCTGTCCACGGCCCCGACCAACGGTCTCGGCGTAGGGCGCCCACCGTAAGCCGAGATGTAACAGGCACCAGCACCGTGGCGACAGGGGCGGAGTCCTACGACATGATGATGCGGAGGGGAGGGGCCGGACGTGCAGGAGGACGGCTGGTCGGCAGTGATCCCTGCGCGGCGGACGAGAGCAACGGCTCCAAAGGCAAAATACGACTCGCTCGAACAGGCAGTAAAGTCAGCTGCAAAAGTTTAACGAGGCCGCAGTAATACTATAGCATAATAGCAATGGGCTCAATGTTTTGCCCAGTGTTTAATGGAGTTTCTACCTCATGGTTTAGCTTACATGTGGAAGCGCTTCCTGTTCCAAGTGTCTGTTTCTTGGCCCTTTAAGTCTTCAGATGAAATGCTTTATTTAGTTATTAGTCACTTTAAGTCAGACGAAAATTTAAAAGGTTTCTGTCAGTCTCATTATACAAGCACAATTAATTTCGACAAGTTCTGAAATTGGGATAAAATAGGGAAAACAATCAAAAACCATGAACAGAACAAATCTAACCAACATTATGATACCTTCATGATAACATCTGAAAGATGATATTTTTGAGAATGATATTATTGTCATTGTCTATTAATGGTGAATGATATATAATGTATAATAAATTATGTGTCGCTAGTAGTTGTGTATGGTATACTATATATATATATATAATATTATATATATATATATATATATGTTACTAAACACTGATGACTAAATAAACAATAAGTTAATCAAATAGAATGGTGACCAGAATGGTAATACAAGAATGAGAAAATGAGAAAACATAACACTAAGTAAAATACACTCAAGAAATCAACAACTTGTATTGTATTGTATTGTATTGTATTGTATGGTATTGTATTGGTATTGTATTGTATGTATTGTGAAATTGGGGTTAGGCAGTTAAAGCTTTCTTGCTTCTGCCTACCCTTTTGAGGTTTATATATTATTTTTTACTTGTTTGTTTCGTGATAATGTAAAATTAAATGATGTAAATATTGAATATAAACTCACTGTAAATAAGCTAAATAAGTAAATATTTTGGCTTTTTTATAGGCTAACAATTAAAATAGTAAATAAAAGGTATCTTATATACAAATGGATAAAACAATACAAATAATAGTTATAGAAGCAGCTATAAAAAATGTCAGCAGTGTAAATATTTGCAGTGTTATACCAGGTACAATGACATTGATACAGAGATTAAAACTGATGCCTAAAAAACAGAGATTTTTGCATTTCATGAGTTACTTTAACAGTAATGTTGTACACAATAATTAAATGATGTTATCGTTTCATTGACGAAAACAACTACTGTTTACCCACGACCTGTCTGGAAAATGATCATTGTAGTTCTAAAAGACTGTAACCTGATATGCACGTCGAGAGGAGAGGGACCACAAGACCCGGGGACCACAGGACCCCCACAGTTTGAAGCACTGTGACTTATTTTGAGCCTACATCTGCTGCCGTCCTTGATGAAACCCATCTAACGTTGGCCTCCGATTCTAAACTCAGTATTAGGACGTTGGAAATTCCTATTTGTATAACGCTAAATACCGTAGCATCCTATGGCAATTTTCCAATGCAGTTAGCATGACGTCGTCTTTTAAGCATACTTTGAAGCAGACCAAAAGCTATAAGGCCTGAACTAAGATTAATTTATATTTTCATCAAAATCTCAACTAAAACTTGTATCTTGTCAAAAACTACCAAAAATAAAATGGACAAAATGAAAATGTTGACTAAACAATCTGTGTGTGTGTTTACCAACATTGTACAGAAATGAAAACACAGCCCTAAATCTATTCTACGAAATCCAATGAACTGGCTCATAATTCTGTCCTCATATACTCCATGTTCTCAGTGTCCTCATGTGTCCTCGATGTTTCCTCTTCTGTCCTTCATGTTTCCTCATGGTGTCCTCATGTGTCCTCTGTGTCTCATGTTTCCTCATGTTGCCTCATGTTTCCTTTTCATGTGTCTCAATGTGTTCCTCATGTTTCCTACATGTGTCCTCAATGTTTCTAAATGGTGTCCTCATGTGTCCTCATGTTTCTCAGTATCTCCGTGTTCTCAGTATCTCATGTTCTCAGTATCTTCATGTTTCTCAGTATCTCGTGTTCTCAGTATCTCGTGTCCTCAGTATCTCGTGTCCTCAGTGTAATCTTCTGTCTCATGGTGTCCCTCATGGTCCTCATGTTTTCCTCTTCTTCCTCATTTTCCAGCCTCATGTTTTCCTCATGTGTCCTCATGTTTCCTCAAACTGTCCTCATGGTGTCCTCAATGATTCCTCATTTTCCTCATGTTTCACCTTCTGTCTCATGTGTCCTCAGTGTCCCATGTTTCCTCTTCATTTCCTATGTGTCCCTCAATGTGTTAACCCTGAGTCATGTGTCCTCATGTGTCCCTCATGTGTTCCCCATGTGTTTTAACGTCTGTCCCTCATGTGTTAACCCTGTCCCTCTGTTTACCTCTTCTGTCCTCATAGTGTCCTCATGTGTCACAATGTTATGTCCTCATGTGTCTCATGATCCTCATGGGTTTCCTCATGTGTCCTCATGTTTCCTCTCTTGTCCTATGTGTTCTCAATGTGTCCTCATGTGATCTATGTGTCCTCATGTTTTCTTCAATTGTCTCATGTGTCATGTGTCTCAATGTTTCCTCATGGTGTCCTCCATGTTTCCTCATGGTGTCCTCCTGTGTCTCATGTTCCTCATCGTTTTCCTCATGTGTCCTCATGTTTCCATGTGTCCTCATGTTTCTCTTCTGCTCATGTTTCCCTCATGTTTCCTCATCGTTTCTCTTCTGTCCTTCTGTGTCCTCAGATGTTCTCATGTTTCTCTTCTGTCTCATTGATTTCTCATGTGTCCCATGTTTCCTATCTGTCTCATGTGTCCTCATGTGGTCCTCATGTTTCCATCAATGTTTCCTCATGTGTCGCCAACTCATTTCCTCATGTGTCCCTCATGTTTCCCTATGTGTCCCTCATGTTTCCCTCATGTGTTAACCCTGTCCTCATGTTTTCCCTCATGTGTCCCTCATGTGTCCCCATGTGTTAACCCTGGTCCTCATTGTTCATGTTTCTCTCATGTTTCCTCTTCTGTCCTCATGTTCTCGTTTCCTCTGAAGTTTACTTTCTGTCCTCAAATGGTGTCCTCATGTGATCCTCAGTCTTAACCTCAGTCTTCCTCAGTCTTACCTCAGTCTTCCTCAGTCTTTCCCCAGTCTTTCCCCAGTGTTTCCCTCAGTGTTTCCTCATCTTCCCCAGTCTTTCCTCATGTGTCATTCCTCATGTGTCCTCAAATGTGTCCCATGTTTCTATGTGTCCTCATGTTTCCTCATGTGTCCTCATGTGTCCTCCTGTGTCTCATGTTGCCCTCATATGTCCTCCATGCTCTCATGTGCTCTCCATGTGTCCTCATGTGTCTCCATGTGCTCTCCATGTGCTCTCCATGTGTCCTCCATGTGCTCTCCATGGTCCTCCTGTTCCTCATCCTCATGTGTACTCATGTTTTTCCTCATGTGTCCATGTATGTCCTCATGTTCTCTTCTGTCCTCATTGTCTAGTGTCTCATGTGTCCTCAATGTGTCCCTTCATGTGTCCTCATGTTGTCCCCTCATGATGTCCCTCATGTGTCCCTCATGTGTCCCTATGTTTCCCTCATGTGTCCCTCATGTGTCCTCATGTGTCGCTATCAAATATTGAAATAAAAATTTAATGTTTTCTCTATATTTTCTTTATTTTTTTTCTTTTTTTTTAATTTTTTTTAAATTTAAGTGTCCCTCATGTGTCCTTCATGTGTTAACCCTGTCCTCATGTGTCCTCATGTGTCCCTCATGTTCCCTATGTGTCCCTCATGTGTCCCTCATGCTGTCCCTCCATGTTCCTCAATGTGTCCTCGATGTTTCTCTTCTGTCCTCAGTTTCCTGCAGTTCCTCATGTTTCCTACTTCAAAAAGTGTCCTCAAGTTTATAATTTTCCTCATGTGTCTCATCTCATGTTTCCTCTTCTGTCCTCATGTTCATATCCATGTTTACTTTTCTGTTCCTCATGTTTCCTCATGTGTCTCATGTTTCCTCATGTGCCTCAATGTGTAATTGTTTCCCTCATGTTTCCCTCTTCCTGTCCTCATGTTCATCATGTTTCTCATTGTTCCTCATGTTTCCTCTCTGTCCTCATGTGTCCCTCAATTGCCTCATGTTTCCTCATGTTTACCATCAATAGTGTCCCTCAATGTTTCTCATGTGTCCCTCATTTTCCCTTCTGTCTCACCTCATGTGGTCCTGTCTCGTGTCCTCTCACGTGTCTCATGTCTCATGTGTCTCTCATGTGTCTCAACGTGGTCTCATGTGTCTTGTCTCAATGTGTCTCATGTGTCTCTCATGTGTCAACCTCATACCTCATGTGTCTATGCTTCTCATGTGTCCTCATGTTTTCCCTTCTGTCTCATATGTCACTCATATGTCTCATGTTTCCTCTTTCTGTCCTCATGTGTCCTCATGTTCCTCATGTTCCTCATGTGTCCTCATGTGTCCTATGTGTCTCATGTTTCCTCATGCTGTCTCATGTTTCTCATGTGTTCCTCAGTGTCCCTCATGTGTCCCTCATGTTTCCCCTCATAGTGTCCCTCATGTGTCCCTCATGTGTCCCTCATGTTTCCCTCATGTGTCCCTCATGTGTCCCTCATGTTTCCCTATCGTTCCTCATGCTTCTCATGTGTCCTCATTTTCCTCTTCTGTCCTCATGTGTTCTCATGTTTCCATTTCCCTCTTCTAAATGTGTCCATGTGTCTCATGTCCCCCATGTGTTAACCCTGTCCCTCATGTGTCCCTCATGTGTCCCTCATGTGTTAACTCTGTCCCCATGTTTAACCCCTGTCCCTCATGGTCCCTCATGTGCATCATGTTTCCTCTCTGTCTCATGTGTCCTCACTGTTTCCTCTTCTGGTCTCGATGTGTTCCCTCATGTGTCTCATGTGTCCCTCGATTGCTTCCTCTCTGTATCCTCATTTTCCTCCATAGTGTCCTCATGTGGTCCTCATGTTTCCTCATTTTCCTCATTCTGTCTGCATGTGTCAAGTTTCTCACTGTCCAGATCCTCATGTTTCCTCTTCTGTCTCTATGTGTCCTCAATGTATTCCTCTTCTGTCCTCATGTGTCTCATGTTCTAATGTGTCCAATCAAATGTTTCCCTCTCTGTCTATGTATGTGTCCGTCATGTTTTCTCATTGTCCTCTTGTTCTCATGTGTCCCTCATGTTTTCGCTCATGTGTCCCTCATGTTCCCTCTTCTTCGCTCATGATGTCCTCATCGTTTCTCTTTAACATGTGTCCTCATGTTTACTCAAATCTCCGATGGTTCCTCTTTCTGTCTCATGTGTCCTCATGTTTCTCTTGTGTCCTCAAGTGTCATGTTCCTCATCCGTGTCTCATGTGCTCCTCTGTTCTTCCTCATGTGTCCCTCACGTTTCCTCATGTGTCCTCTTGTGATCTCAGTGAGCTCTCTGCGTCTTCATGTGTCTCTGATCCTCAGTGGAAAGCTCTGGTCTGATGGTCTCTGTTCCTCAGTGAAGCTCTGGTCTCATGTGCCTCATGTTTCCTCCTTACTGTCCTCATGTGTCCTCATATATCTCTTCTGTCCTGCAGTGTCCTCAGGTTTTT
Source organism: Neogobius melanostomus (assembly GCA_007210695.1). NCBI lineage: Eukaryota > Metazoa > Chordata > Actinopteri > Gobiiformes > Gobiidae > Neogobius > Neogobius melanostomus. The sequence continues at coordinate 244,030 of VHKM01000960.1, read as the reverse complement.
CCTCATGTTCCTATGTTCCTCTTGTTTCCTCATGTGTCATCAATTTTCTCAATGTGTGCCTCATGTTTCCTCTTCTGTCCTCATGTGTCCTCAACATGTCTCAAATGTGTCCTCATGTGGTTCATGTCCTGTTCCCTTCATGGTGTCCCTCATGTGTTTACCCCTGTCCCTCATGTGTCCCTCATGTTTCCCTCATGTTTCCTCATGTGTCCCTCATGTTTCCCTCATGGTCTCCATGTTCCCTCCATATGTCCTCATGTTCCCTTCTGTTCCTCATGTTTCCTCATGTTTTCCCATGTGTCTTTGTTTCCTCTTCTGTCCTCCAATGTTTTCCTCAGTCTTTCCTCAGTGTTTCCTCAGTCTTTCCTCAGTCTTTCCTCAGCTTACCTCAGTCTTTACCTCAGTCTTTCCTCAGTCTTTCCTCAGTCTACCTCAGTCTTTCCTCTGTTCTCATGTTTCCTCATCGAATGTTTCCTCAATGTGTCTCATGTTTCCTCTCCTGTCTCATCGTTATCCTCTTCTGTCTCATGTTCTCATTGTGTCCCTCATGTGTCCCTCATGTGTCCCTCATGTGTTAACGGCCTGTCCTCAATGTCCCTCATGTTTTCTCATGTCGTCTCATGTGGTCCCTCATGTTCCTCTTCATGTCTCATGTTTCCTCATTGTCCTTTGTTTTCGTCATGTGTCCTCATGTTTCCTCATGTGTACTCATGATTTCCTCTTCTGTCCTCATGATTCCTCATGTTGTCCTCATGTTTTCTCATTTTCCTCATGTGTCTCATGTGTCCTGCATGTTTCCCTTCTTCCTCATGTGTCCGCATGTTCCTCATGTGTTCCTCATGCTGTCCTCAGTTTTCCTCTTCTGTCCTCATGTGTCCTCATGTGTCCTCATGTTTCCTTCATTGTGCTAATGTTGTCCCCTCATGTTCTCTCATGTCCCTGTGCTAATGGCTGCTCCCCTCATGTCCTCTCATGTTCCTGTGCTTGATGCTGTTCCTCGATGTTTCCTCATGTGTCCTCATGTTTCTCATGTTTCCTCAATGTGTCCTCAATGTGTCCTCATGCGTGTCCTCATGTTTGCCTCATGTTTCCTGTTCTGTCCTCATGCGTGTCCTCATGTTTCCTCATGTTTTTCTCTTCTGGTCCCCCTGTGTCCTCCTGTATCCTTCATGCTTTCTCATGTGTCTCAGTGTCCTCCAATTTTCTCTTGCTGTCTCATGTGTGCCTCGATGTTTCCTCTTCTGTCTCATCGTTTCCTCTACTGTCTCAATGTTTCCTTCTGTCCTACTGTGTCCCTCATGTATTTCCCTCATGTGGTCCCTCATGTTTCCCTCATGTTGTCCTCATGTGTCCCTCATGTGTCCCTCATGTGTTAAACCCTGTCCCTCATGTGTCCTCATGTTTCCTCAATGTTGTTCCATAGTTTCTCATGCTGTCCTCATTTTCCTCATGTTTCCTCTTCTCGTCTCATTATTCCTCTTCTGTCCTCGTATGTTCCTCTTCTGGTCCTCCATGTTTCCTCTTCTGTCTCATTGTGTCCTCATGTGTCCTAGTTTACTCGTTCTGTCTCATCGTTCCCTCATCGTTCCTCATGTTTCCTCACCTTCTGTCTCCACTGTGTCCTCATGTGTCCTCATTTTCCCTTCTGTCCTCATGTTCCTCATGTGTCTATCGTGCGTCTCATTGTCACTCTTCTGTCCTCATAGTGGCACTCATGTGTCCTCTTTCTGTCCTCAGTTCTCATTGTTCTGTTTCCATCATGTGTCCTCATGTTCCTCATGTGTACTGGCATGTATTCCATAGAGTTAACCCTGTCCCTCATGTGTCCCTCATTGTCCCCCATGTGTTAACCCTGTCCCTCATGTGTCCCTCATGTGTCCCTCATGTGTTAACTCTGTCCCCTTCTGTCCTCATGTTTCGCTCTTCTTGTCCTCTGTTTCTCTTTGTCCTCAGTTCCTCATGTTTTCTCATCAGTTTCCTTCATGTGTCCTCATGTGCCTCTCTTTGTCCTCATGTGTCCTCAATTGTCCTCTTCTGTCTGTTTCCTCAGTTTTCCTCCTTCTGTCCCTCATGTTTCTCTTCTGTCCTCATGTGTCCTCATTGGATGCTGTTCCCTCATGTCCTCTCATTTTCCCTGTGTTGATGCTGCCTCTCATGTCCTCTCATGTACCCTGTGCTAATGCTGTCCCCTCTGTGTCTCATGTTTCCTCTTCTGTCCTCATGTGTCCTCATGTGTCTCATGTGTCACTCATGTGCTCATTCTGTCCTCATGTGTCCTCATGTGTCCTCTTTTGCTCTCCATGTGCTTCTCCATGTGTCCTCCATGTGCTCTCCATGTGCTCTCCATGTGATCCTCCATGTGTCCTCCATAGTGTCCTCCATGTGCTTCCATGTGCTCTCAATGTTACCTCTTCTGTCCCTCATGTGGATCCTCATGTTTCCTCATGTTTTCTTGTCCTCATGTGTCCCCATTAACTCCTTCTTCTGTCCTCATCTGTCCCTCCATGTGTCTCTCCATGCTTCATGTGTCCTCCATGTACCCTCCATGTGCTCTCCATGTGCTCTCCATGTGCCCTCCTTGTGCCCTCTTGTGTCCCCATGTACCTTCCATGTGCCTCTTCTGCCTATGTGTCCTCATGTTTCCTCATGTTTCCTCTTACTGTCCTCATGTTTCCCGTCATGTTTCCTCATAGTTCCTCTTCTGTCTCATGTTTCTCCATGTGCTTCCATGTTCCTCCATGTGCTCTTCCATGTGCTCTCCATGTGCTCTCCATGTGTCCTCCATGTGCTCTCCTTGTGTCCTGCCATGTGCTCTCCATTGTCCTCATGTTCCTCTTTCTGTCCTCATGTGTCCTATGTTTCTCATGTTTCCTCTTCTGTCCTCAATGTTTCCCTTCATGTTTGCCTCATGTGTCTCATGTCCCTCTGTGCTGATGCTGTCCCCTCATTTGTCCTCTCATGGTCCTTTGCTGATGCTGTCCCCTCATGTCCTCTCATGTCCCTGTGCTGATGCTGTCCCTCATTGTCCTCTTTCATGCCCTCATGTTTCTCAATGTGTCCTCATGTGTCCTCATGTTTCCTCATGTGTCCTCTTCACTGTCCTCATGGTTCTCTCTGTCCTCATGTGTCCTCATGTGGTGCCTAATGTGTTCCTCACTGTGTCCTCATGTGTCCTCATGTGTCCTCATGTGTCCCCTCATGTTTCCTCCTGTCATCATAAGTCGTGCTGTAGTTTGTGAAGCGGCCCGTCTTCATAAAGAGGCCCTCAGTGGCTAACGCTAATAAGCTAACCAGCAGCTAACCAGGCCGCTAAACCGGATTTCAGCAGCGCGTTCAGTCTTGCGTCCCCAGCGGCTCGCTCGTTAGCGTCCTCTAGGGCAGCGCCTCATCTTCATTTGTGGGAGCGAGAATCCATCGTAACCGGAGTTGGCTGGAGAGAGGGCGGGGAAGCGCGGTGAGTTGTGGGAGTGTGGGGAGTGCGGGAGGCGCGGTGAGTGCGGTGGTGTGGTGAGTGCGGTGATGGCGGGGAGCGTGGTGGTGTGCGTTGGGTGTTGGTGAGCTGTGGTGAGATGCGGTGATGCGGTGAGTGGCGGTGACGCGACAACATGCCACGACTAAGGACAGCGTAACAGGCGAGACCTGCAGGGAAACATAATGTGCTGAACATCATTTAAACGTGGATATGAGGATGAATGGATTAGATTGATTACTTTATTGTCCCCAATAGAGGAAATGTGGTCTTGGGCTCATTGCCTCAGCTTCCACATATACGTTACCATCAATATAAACAATTACAGTTTACGTCTTACAGCCAGTACAACACAATAATCAACAGTTCATCTCAGTTATGACGCCTCCTTTGCTCTTTATCTTTTGTTTGTTTAAAGAGACAGAAGTTCCGAGGAGGTGAGAGCTTGTATCTGTTGTTCTTGAATCGGTGTGCTCTGACCGTCTTCCCTGATGATAATTTCCTATTCTCATTCAAGAAAATGTGACGGGTTTCTCAATGATTTTCTGAGCTTGGATGAAGGACAGTGCAATTCAAAGTATTTCATGGATGGAAACTCTTTGTGTTCGTCAGCTTCCTGCCTCGGGATAAGCCTCTCTACAATGGCATTGTAGAAGTGAGTCACATTTCTGTGCTCACCCAACAGACGCAGTCTCACTAAGAAAATTTGGGACGTTAGAACACAGATACTCATGTGCAGTCCCATTTGACGCAGGTCATCATATGTAACATAGATCTTGAGAGGATTTGACCTGTCTTTGTGTCTCCGATCAACCGGGTCATGTTTTTGTGTAGCTTGGGATAAAAATGCACCTCTTCTTGTCTTTGAACTGCATTTAGTGACAGGTGGTGGTCCTCACACAGGAGATGAAGGAGTCTCTGTGTGTGGTACGAGGAGGACTGTAACTGCATACGGGAGACTCACAATCACAGTGTCAGAGAATTTAATCGTGTTATTGTTGGTGCAGTGCTTCAACAGTTGTTTGTGTAAAGAGTAACACAATAGAAGAGCCACGCAGCACCCTGTGGCACACCTGTGCTACAGTTATTCACTTTCGAGAGGCTGCCCTTGACTCTAACCTGTTGCTCTCTATTTGTTAGAAAGGACAAAAACCATTTCACTAGGGCTGGAGTCACTTGTAAGTCTCTGAGTTTCTCCACGAGTAGGTTTGGGCGTACGTATCAAGGCCGAGCTAACATCGGCAACAAGGCCCTTGCAGAAGAGTTTGGAGTCTCTAGATGTCTGCAGATTATGTGGACAGACTGAGCATTGCATCTGCTGTACTAAGACCTTGTGTATAGGCAAACTGCAGCGGATCTAGTCGTTCAGAGACCTCAGATCTGAGTCTGTTGGCCTTTAGTTTTTCGAAGCATTTCATGATCACGCTGGTTAAAGCAACTGACCTATAGTCTTTGTCGGAGGCTGGGCAAGACACCTTTGGAATAGGTACAACTGTGGACTTTTTCCAGATTTTAGGCACAGAGCACTTGTCCACGGACATCTGTAAAACTGGCTCTACGCCTCTGACATTTCCTGGGTGCAGTTCTTGATTAGGCAGAGGGATAGTCCGTCTGGCCCAGACGCTTTCTTACTGCATACTCTTTTTTAAAGTGACTGTACGCAGTGTTCATCAATTCTAAAATCACTGCATGGCTCCTCATCAGAAGAGAAAATACGACGTCACTATTGTTTTCATTGTCATGTCTTAAGAAAAGTCATTAAGATTGTTGGCGAATTCTCCTCATTAGTTATGCCTGCTCTATTCTTTGTCATATGTGCCATTGTTTTTCAGTGTATCCTACAACTTTTTGTTGTCTTTAGAGTTGATGCTCTTTTCTAAAGCCTCTCTGTGCTTCTCCCTGGCCTGTTTTAACATGTTGTTAAGATTCTTTTGTGCTACGGCGTTTGCTCTTAAGGCTTTCCTTTGTTTTGACTTCTTAGTAAGTGAGGCTTGTTGTTTGCAAAGTGCAAAATGTGTTTTTTTCGGCACGATCATGTCAACACTAAAGTTGATATAGTCCGTTATAGTTTCTGCTCATCTAGGTCCAGCTCCTGGAATAGGGACCAGTCTGTGCACGAAAAACAGCCTCTGAGTATTTCCAAGCCTCCTCGGACCACTGTAGTACTGTCATCTTCTGTGGCTTAGATGCCTTTAGCCTAGTTAAAGATGGACAGTAGCATGATCAGAGTTACTAGTGGGGGAGGGGTTTCGCTCTGTAGGCATTCTTAACTTTGTCATAGCATTTGTCAAGTACTTTGTCCTTGCGGGTGCCGCACCGAACGTACTGCTGAAACCGCCTGCTCTGTGATGAGGACAGATGCTTCTGGAGTTCGCTTTAATAGATTATGTACACAAAATAGTGTTAGCGGCTTTTGCTGTGTTCCCATTGGGAGGTTCATAGAAAGCGCAATATAATATTGCTAAACTCAATAGGTAAAAAGGACGCAAGGATAGCATAACAGCTCCAAGTCGGACAGCAAAGCGTCTCTCGTGGTGACCTGTGTGCACCACTCATTGTTAACATACACACAGACCCCGCCTCCTCGCGTTTTCCCAGAGAGGCGGACTTCTAGTTGTATCAAGTTGTCCGGTATGTCTGGCCGGAGCCACGTCTCCGTTAAGATAATTGCGCATGATTCTCTGTATTCGTGGCAGTGTCGGGGTAGCAGGCGTAACTCGTCCATCTTGCTATAGACCTCACATTGCTGAGATGGATGGAAGCGGTGGTCGGTTGCCTCTTCTGTGAGTTGTTGCGTCTTCCCCGCGTCCTCATCCTGCACCGCTGGTTGCCGGCTTTTCTCTCGCTGGGGTGGTGGATCCCGTGTGTTTTAGGGAAGGAGAGCGTCTCTCGAATAAACACGTGTTGGATTGCTGCTTTTTGCTGTTGGCGAGAGAGTCAGTGTGTCGTTCTTTGCACAATGATGGTTCAGCTCTGCTGATCGAGGCAGGCAGCATGACAGAGATTCCTCGAAGCTGCGGGTTAGCTGGAGTTCCAACTCGTCCCAGCCTTTAAACTTTACAACTTTACTAATCGGTTTTGGAGGAATGTGTGGAGGACATGGGACAGAGGACTCTAAACTGGGACGTCTGGTCACCCTATTTTAATGTGACCTAAAGCCTGTCATTTACCCAAGGATATTTAGTGTAGAAAAGTCCAGTGATCCTGGTTTTAAATATCTATTAGTTTTATCCATATAATTGATAATTGATCTGTAACATCATGACAATAAAGTATGACTTTATTGATCTTAAAATGGAGAAAAGAGTCAATTACGTTTTTCACTCAGAGAAAGACACTTTTAAGAAAGTCTCTTATCGGTAATATCGGATATCGGCAGATACTCAAACCCCAGTATCGGTATTGGTAGCAAGAAGCTGGATCGGTGCATCTCTAGTTATAAGTAAAACATCTATAATAAAAGTTTCCTCCTCCTCATAAACCTCGTCTCCCACTCACTCTCTAAACACACTCATCCTGGGCTATTACACATGCTTCAGTGTTTAACAGGCAGAAACAAGTCAAATGTAAAGCTTTTTAAGGCCCGAATGCTCTGTTTTAAAGCCACAAATCAGCGCAGTTTGGAAGAGAATTGGACAAAATGATCAACTTTTTAGCAAAACAATTCCAGTACATTTAGTGTGTGTTCTGGGTCTATTGTCAGAAAACCCCAGGGTCTAGTTTAGGATTTGGAGCAACAGGCTGGGCAGTTTGGAGTTCAGTGAAATGTTGATTCCAGCGACTTCTTCTTCTTCTCTTTTGTTTAGCGCGAGGAGGCGGAGTGTAAACCAGGTCCCTGCGGCAGAAGCAGCTGAGGTTCTTTCTGTCGATGCTTAAACATTAAATATTCATGTTTCTGTCTCTGGATCCATTTACAACGTGTTGCTCTCATCCATCACCCCCTCCTCCCATCCCCCTCGCTTTCTCCCAGTTTCTTCCTTTTCCTGCGGGAGACTTTCCCTCTGATCGCTTTGTAAAATGGAAACGCTGACAGCTGTGGATTAAACCAATGCAGCTGCTTTTTCAGTGTCGGTCCAAAAACAGAAGATCTTATAGAACATGTGAAGGTTTGGAACTTAGATGCACAGACACAGGGAGGACAATAGTTTTACAGACTGGTGTGTCTGACACGTGACCGTCACCTCACTTCTCTTAAGGCTGAAGTTTATCTTCATTTGGAATATTGTCTCCACTTATGGACTTATTTATGAGACACATCAGTAAGACGGGATTTTTCCTGATATTTTCATATTCTTTTTCCACTCTTTTATTATTATTATTTTTTCCTTTTTTTAAATTGTCCACAATGTTTTCACTTTTTGTTCCTTAATTTTTCACATTCTTTCAGATTTTTCTTATAGTTTTCACTTTTTTTAGTATTTTTTTTTTTTTTTTTACAATTTTCTTCCAATTTTGGGGAATGGGTTCACATCGTTTACATTTTTTGTAATTTTATCCGCATATTTCTTTTAATTTTCTTCAGCGATTCTTTCCCATTATTACTCACAAAGTCATATGACTTAACCCGAGTTTAACCCAACCCAAGTCTTATTTTTTTCCCTCTTCAAATGTATCCAATTCTTTTCGCAATATAATTTTCTCTAACTTATTCATTTTTTTTCTTGAATGAAAAGTTTCCACTCTTTCAATATTTTTTCTCCAACTGTCATTTCTTTAATGTTTTCCAAAAAAATAAAAATAAATACAAATCCTATTTGTTTTCTTATTTTTTTTTCAAATGTTTTCTACTTTTTTCGTCAACATTATTATTATGTATTTTTTTCCACATTGTTTTACTTTTTTTGTTTCATATTTTCTTTCCTGCATTTTCATTATTTTTTTCTACAGCATCTTTTTACATTATTCCCAAACGCTCATATGACTTAACCCGAGTTAACCAAACATTAACCTTTCAAATTCATCCACAATTCTTATTCCATGTTTTTAAAAATAAAAAAAAATTTTTTTTTCTCCTACTATTATGCTGAGAAAATAAAGAAAAATGCAGGAAGAAATATGAACACAAAAGTAAAACAATGTGAAAAAATACATAATACTATTTGTTTTCCTACTTTTTTGGGTTTTGGGTTAACACAATTTTCATTTTATTTTATTTTTTTCACATTTTTCTCCTGCAATTTTTCCTTGTTTTCTTTGGCATTCTTCAGTTTTTGGCTGAGAGAGAAACACTGACTTTGTGACAGTTTTTTTGTTTCAAGCAGGTAGAGACATTACAGAGACTTCACCATAGCACCGAGTCAATTCAGGTTTTTAATTAGGTTCTGTTTAGCATGTTGTTGTTCTACAAAAAAGCGATTAATTGAAAAATCTCACCGTCGAGGTCGTTCTCCGCGTCTCGGCTGAAACCCAGTCGCTGAACGGCCCGTCCGTTCACCGTACAGGCCCGGCCACCTGGAAACTGTACTTCGGCCTTCCTTTGTCCAGAACCTTGGAACGACAAACGCAGAATACAGAAAACTCTCTTTATACCATGTTATTTCAGGAAGTGACTCCACGCTTATTCCTTCACAAACACTGACAATGTTTCGGTATCATGTGTAGCACGAAAGGCTGTTGAGCGAGCTGACGCTGTAATCAAATATGGGTGCACTTTCCCATTGTGGGAGACAGCAGAGGCTAAGACGGGAAACAGGGACAAAACTTTACGCCGTTTTCTCCAAATCGAGGCTTTTAATTCGAACCTCCATAATGTAAGGCTTTATTTCAGAAGCAACAGCAAGTTTAAAAGGCCTTCTGTTTTTGTTTGGATTTTTTGAGATTTTTTTTCCACTAATAACTAGTTTAATTGAAAACTAACAAAACCGATTCAGAGTTCATTGTTCAGATTTCGTTTAATGACTGAAAATTGAATACAGCGGGCTCTACAGCGTCCAATGTGTTCTGGCTAAAGATCTCGGGTCACGAGGTTAAACGCTTGCTGCTCCGTCGCGGCTCTGTCTGTCTGCCCGCCGCTTACCATGACACCGCATCACATCACCCCCGGTTCCACGGCGACCGCATCACCGTCTCCGCGGCGTCGGCTGGAAGGGCCTTAATATTCGCATTAACCGCTCAGGTGGACAAATGAGACGAGATGAGCCGAGAGGGGGGGGGGGGGGGGGGGGGGGGAGGGGGGGGGGGGGGGGGGGGGGGGGGGGGAGGGGGGGGGGGGGGGGGGAGGAGAGAGAGAGAGAGAGAGAAGGGGGGGAGGAGAGAGAGAGAGAGAGGAGAGAGAGAGAGAGAGAGGAGAGAGAGAGAGAGAGGCGAGCGAGAGGGAAGAAGAGGAGAGAGAGGAAGAGGGGGAGAGAGGAGGGTTGGAGATAGAAGAGAAAGGAGAGAGAAAAAACTTTGGCCGAGATTAAGCGAGAAAAGGAAAGCTTTGCAGGACATTTTTTAGTGCAAAAAAAAACTTTCTTTAGTATTGGTTTTTCTTTGCAGTTGTTTTATTTTTTATATTTAGTAGACACTGTGATAAAAAAAAAAGTCTGGAGCTCCTATATATGCAGCTGTTGTTAAAGTTTTAGTCCTCTTGTCTGCACATGTGTATAATTCGCTCGTCTCCACAGGAAAAATGGACATATTTGTGGATCTACTAGAACAAAACACATGAGACTCCCGCGGTGCTAGGGTGTTTAACTCCCGGCTGAACGGTGCCAGTAGTTGTGCGGCTCCAACGCTCCTGCCTCCGCTCGGGCACCGCGGCTGCTCTTCCTGACAGCGGATCTTTAAACGCGTGTGAGGGTTCCTGGGCGAGCGCGGCGGGCGGCAGCCATTGAAACCCTTATGCTCTGCAAAAACACAACGGACACAACACATACAACTTCATGTCACGTAGAGACTCATGACACATAACACTCATGTCAAGATCGAACTCGTGACACATACAACTCATGTCACATACAGAGAACTATGAAAATACAAACTCATGTCACGATACAGAGCTCATGACACATACAAATCATGTCAGTAAAAGAGACCATGACACATAACAACCTCATGCACGCAAGAGATTCATCGACAACTACAAAACTTATGTCACGACAGGACTCACTGAACAGTCAAACTCATGTCAACGATAAAGAGACTCAGAACATAAAACTCATGTCACATAAAGCAGCCTCTGACAACATACACTCATGTACGAAAAAGAGAACCATGCAATACAATCATGTAGTAAAGAGACTCCTGACACATACAAACTCCATGTCAAGATACTTATTATTCTAGATAACATAACTCATTTCACGTAAAGAGTACTCCTGAACATACATAACTCATGTTCAAGATACAGAGAGCTCAATGAACACATACAAACTCATGTCACGTAAAGAGACTCATGACCATACAAACTCATGTCAAGATAAAAGAAGATCATGGACACATACAAACTCATTCAAGATAAAGGAGACTCCATGAACATACAAACTCATGTACGATAAACTCATGACAACATAACAACTCATCGGTCGTAAGAGACTCATGACAACCTCACACACATCTGTCCACGATAAAGAGACTCATGAACATACAAACATATGTCACGATACAGAGACCCTGACCACATACAAACTCATGTCAGATAAAGAGACTCATGACACATACAAACTCATCGTCGATCAAGACTATGCACATACAAACTATGTCACGTAGAGACTCATGACGACATCAAACTCTGGTCACACGATCAGAGACTCATGACACAATACAAACCATGTCAACGATACGAGACCTGAACACATACAAACTCATGTCACGATAAAGGTGAACACATAACACTCATGTACGTTCAGACTCATGACACATACAAACTCATGTCAAGATACAGAACCATGACCCATACAAACTCATGTCATGAAACGACTCATGACACATACAACTCATGTCAGAATACAGAGATCATGAATACATACAAACTCATGTCAACGATAAAAGACTCATGACACATACAACTCATGTCAAGATGAGACTCCACGACATACAAACTCATGTCAAGATAAGAGACTCATGACATACAAATAGTCAAGATAAAGAGACTCATGACAGTACAAACTCATGTCACGATGAAGACCATGAACATACAAACTCATGTCACGTAAAGAGACCCATGACACCATACAGAACTCATAGTCCAACGATACAGACTCATGGACACAATACCATGTCACGTAAAGAGACTCCTGACACATTACAACTCAATGTCACGGTTAGAGACTCCTTGACACATAGCACTCATGTCAAGATACAGAGACTCATGACACATAAACTCATGTCACGATAAAGAGACTCTGCCAATACAAACCATGTCAAGATACAGAGATCATGACACATACAAACTCCATTGTCACGATAAAGAGACTCTGACACCATACAACTCATGTCAAGATACGAGACTCAGACACATACAAACTCATGTACGATACGAGACTCCTGACACATACACTCTGTCACGATACGAGACTCCTGCACATACAACTCATGTCACGTGAAAGAGATCTGACACAATACACTCATGTTCAAGATACAGAGACTCATGACACATACAAACTCATGTCAGCGATAAAGAGACTCCCTGACACATACATCATGTCAGATAAGAGACTTCATGTACATACACTCATGTCAAGCATAAGAGACTCATGACCATACAACAATGTCACGAACAAGAGACTCCTGACACATTACAAACTCATGTCACCGTATCAGGAGCCTTCCTGACACGTACAAAGTTCATCGGTCACGAAGAGACTCCTGAACAATACATAACTCATGTTCCGGATACAGAGCTCAATGACATACAAACTCATGTACGATAAGAGACCCTGACACATACAACACTCATGTTCACGATAAAGAGACTCATGACACTACAAACTCATGTAAGATGAGACTCTGACACGTACAAACTCATGGTCACGATACAGAGACTCCCTGACCACATACAGAACTCATGTCAAGATACAGAGACTCATGACACAACAAACTCATGTCACGTAATAGAGACTCCTGACACATACAAACTCATGTCAAGATACAGAGATCATGACACATAAACTCATTCACGATAGCAGAGACTCCTGACCTCTAAACTCATGTCACGATAAGCGACTCCTGACACATACACCTCATGTCAGTAAAGAGACTCCTGACACATACAACTCATGTCAAGACATACAGAGACTCATGACACAGGTACAACTCATTCACGATAAAGAGAACTCCTGACACATACACTCATGCACGATAAAGAGACTCATGACACATACAACACTCATGTCACAATAAAGAACTCATGACCATAACATAAAAAATGTCACGATATACCCAGAGACTCCTGGGACACATACAACTCATCACGATACAGGACTCATGACACATACACTCATGTCAGATAAAGAGACTCTGCCCATACAAATCATGTCACGATAAAGACTATGACACACTCAGAACTCAAATGGTCACGTAAAGGATCTGACAATACACTCATGTCCGAAAGAGACTCATGACACATAACCTCATGTCACGTAAAGAGACTCATGACACATACAAACTCATGTCACGTAAAGAGACTCATGACAACATACAAACTACAGTGTACGTAAAGAGACTCATGAACATACATCATGTCAGTAAGAGACGCATTGACCTACAGAACTTCAATGTCACGTAAAGAGACTCATGACACATACAAAACTCAGTCACGTAAAAGAGACTCATGACAATACAAAACTCATGTCACGTAAAGAGACTCCTGACACATACAAACCAGGTCAGATACAGGAGACTCCTGAACATACAAACTCAGATCGTCCATAACAGCCATGACACATACGACATCATGTCACGATACAGAGACTCTGAACATACAAACTCATTCACGTAAAGAGACTCAATGAACATACAAACTCATGTCAAGATACAGAGACTCAGACACATACAAACTCATGTCATGTAAAGAGACTCAATGACACATACAAACTCATGTCACGATAAAGAGCCTCAGTGGACACCATCAAAACTCATCGTCACGCTAAAGAGACTCATGACACATACAAACTCAATGTCACGCTAAAGAGACCATCGGACACGCATACAAACTCATGTCAACGTAAAGAGACTCATGACACATACAAACTCATGTCCACGATACAGACTCATGACCATCCATATGTCCACAATAAGAGACTCATTTACCATACCACAACTCATGTCACGATAACAGAAGAAACTCATGACACCACTACAAACTCTAGCCGATACAGTGATCATGAACTACAAACTTCATGTCAAGTAAAGAGACTCATGACACATCAATCATGTCACGATAAGAGCCTCATGACACAATACAATCTGTCACGTAGAGATCATGACACATACAAATCATGTCACGATACAGAACTCATGACCATACAAAACTCTGTCACGTACGAGACGTCATGACACATACAAACTCATGTCACGAACAGAGACTCATGACACATACAAACTCAGTCAGATACAGTGACTTCATGAACATACCAAATCATGTCAAGTTAAAGAGACTCATGACAACATACAACTCATGTCACGAATAAAGAGCCTCAATGAACATACACTCATCAGTAAAGAGACTGCATGAACACACAAACTCATCGTCACGATACGACTCATGACACTACAAACTCATGGTACGATAAAGGAGACTCATGACACAATAACTCATGTCACGATACAGACTCATGACACTACAACCTCATGTCACGATAGGAGCCATGACACATCGACGTCATTCACGATAGGAGAACTCATGACACATACAACTCATGTCACGTAAAGAGACTCATGACACATACACCTGTCACGATACAGACTCATGACACATACATCCTGTCAACGATAAGAGACTCATGACAATACAAAACTCATGTCACGATACAGACTCATGACACAATCAAACTCATGTCACGTAAAAGAGACTCATGACACTACAAACTCATGTCGACGATACAAGACTCATGACACAATACAAACTCATGTCATGATACACGACCATGTCACCGATAAGACTCATGACACATACAAACTCATGTCATGATACAGACTCATGACGTACATACAAATCATGCCCCACGATAAACGAGACTCATGACACATACACCACACTCATGTCATGATACAGACTAGACACATACAAACTCGATGTCAACGATAAAGAGACTCTGCAAGTACAAACTCATGGTCACGATAACAGACTCATGAAACATACAACTCATGTCACGATAAAGAGATCATGACCACATACAAACATGTCCGATAAAAGAGACTCATGACACAATACAAACTCTGTCATGATAAAGAGCGCCATGACACATACATACTCATCGTCAGGATACAAAGAGACTCATGACATACAAACTAGTCAGGTAAGAGCCTCATGACACATACAACTATCGTAGGTAAAGAGCCTCATGACACATACAAACTCATGTCATATACACATCCCGTGACTCATGAACATACAAACTCATGTCACGATAAGAGCCTCATGACCATACAATCATGTCACGAATACAGAGCACTCATGACACATATCAAACTCATTAACGGTAAAGACTCAATGACACATAAACTCATGTCCAGATACAGACTCATGACACATACAAACTCATGTCACGATACAAGCCTCATGACACATCAAACTCATGTCAGATACGAGACATCATGACACATTACAAACTCAATGTCACGATAAAGAGCCTCATGACACATACCACTCATGTCACGATACACGAGACTCATGACACATACAACTCATTCACGTAAGACTCATACACATGTACAAATCATGTCCACGATATCAGACTCATGTGAACATACAAACTCATGTCACGATAAAGAGACCATGACACATACAAACTCATCTCGACGATACAGACCCAAGACACATAAACTATGGTCACGAACAGATTCATGGACCATACAATATGTTCACGATAAGACTCATGACACATACAACTCATGTACGATACAGATCTGAACTACAACTCATATCACGATACGACTCAAGACAACAATAAACTCATGTCAAATGATACAGACTCATGACACACATAACAACTCACGTCACGATAAGAGACTCATGACATAGACTCATGTCCGATAAAGAGACTCATGGAACATACACTCATGTCACGATAAGGAGATATGACACATAACCAACTATGTCAACGAATAAAGCGACTCATGACATACAAAACTCATGTCACGAATAAAGAGACTATGACAACATACAAACCTCATGTCACGATAATGGACTCATGAATACAAACTCATTCACGATAAAGAGACTCAGACATACAAACTCATGTTCACGTAAAGAGATCATGAACATACAAACCATGTCAGTAAGAGTATCTCACTGAACATTACAAACTCATGTCAGATACAGAGACTCATGACCATACGACTCATGTCACGAAAGAGACTCATGACACCTACAAACTCATGTACGATACGGAACTCTCAATAGAAACTCATTGTCATGATACGACTCCATGACACTACAAATCCTGTCACGATAAGCGACTCATGCACATACAAACTCATGTCACGTAGAGACTCATGACACTCAAACTATGTCACGATAAATAGACTCATGACACATAACTCGTCACGATTAAGAGACTCATGACACATACACTTGATGTCATGATAAAGAGACTCCTGACACATACAAACTCATGTCACGATATAAAGAGACTCCATGACACAATAAAACTCATGTCACGATAAGAGCCTCATGACACAACAATCAATCGTCAGGTAAAGAGCCTCATGACACTACAAACTCATGTCACGATAAAGAGACTCATGACACATGTTACAAACTCGGTTCACGATAAGGACTCATGCACATACAAACTCATGTCACGATCAAAGAGACTCATGACCATACAAACTCAATGTCACGATAAGAGACTCATGACACATACAAACTCTGTCACCGATAAAGACCTCATGACAATCAAACTCATGTCAGGTAAAAGAGCCCATGACCAATACAAAACTCATGTCACGATACCAGAGACTCCTGACACATAACAAATCATGTCACACGTAAAGAGACTCCTGACACATACAACCTCATGTCAAGATACAGAAGACTCACATGACACATTCAAACTCATGTCAATGACGATAAGGCCTCATGAACACCTACAAACTCATGTCCGATACAGAGACCTCTGAACATACAAACTCATGTCACGTACAAGATCTATGAACATACAAACTCCCATGTCACCGATTACGACTCATGACACATCAAACTCATTCACGATAACAGAGACTCATGAACATACAAACTCATGTCCGATAAGAAGCCCTCAAGACAAATACAACTCATCGTCAGATACAGACCTCATGACACATAGCGAATCAATGTCACGATACAGAACCATGGAACATACAGAACTCATGTACGATAAAGAGATCTCATGACACAGATACAAACTATATGTCAGATACAGACTATGACACATACAACTCATCACTCAGCGAGTACTAGACTCAAGACACATACCAACTCTGTTAATGATCAGATCATGACACATACAAACTCACGTCACGATACAGAGCTCATGACAGCATACAACTCATGTCACGAACAGCTCATGACTCAACTCATGTCACGATCAGACTCATGACACATAAACTCATTCACGATCAAGACTCATGACACATCATACTCATGTCAGCGCTAAGCCATATGACACATACAAACTCATGTCCACGATTACAGAGACTACCATGACATAAACTCTGTCACTAAAACTTCATGACCATACAACTTCATGTCACGATACAAGACTTCATGACACATAAAAACCTCATGTCACGACTAGAGAGGACTGTCATGACAGTACACTCATGTCACGATAAAGAGCTCATGAACATCAAACTCATGTCACGATACAGAGACTCATGACACAATACAACTCATGTCAACGTAAAGACTCATGACACATACAACTCATGTCACGATACAGAGACTCATGAACACACTACAACTCAATGTCACGATACAGACTCATAGCCATACACTCATGTCACGTAAAACTCATGACACATACCAACTCATGTCACGATACAGACCTCATGGACATACAAACTCATGGTCACGATAAGAGACTCATGACCATACCAACTCATGTCACGATACAGACATGACATACAACCATGGTACGATCAGTCATAAACATACAACTCATCTCAGATACAGACTCAAGACACATACAAACTCATGTCATGATACAGCTCATGACATAAACCTCACGTCACGATACAGAATCATGACACATACAGACTCATGTCACGATGAGATCATGGAACAATAAAACTCATGTCACGATAAAGAGACTCAATGACACATACAAACTCATGTCACGATAAAGAGAAACTCATGAACCACTAATAACTCTGCCATCAGATCATGGACACTAATACTCTGCCACCAGAACTCATGAAACACTACTCTGCCATAAGACTCATGAACACTAACTCTGACATTAAGGACTCATGAACAACAATCATGTACGATAAGAGACTCATGCCATAAAATCATGCTACGTAAAGAGACTCGAATGACACAATCAGATCATGTCACGATAAAGAGACTCATGAGCAGCTCAACTCCTATGTCACGATACAGACTCATGACACATACGAAACCACTGTTCATGATAAGATCATAGACACATACACACACTCACGCACTCACCAGACTCATGACACTACAAACTCAGTCACGATACCGCCTCATGCACATACAACTTCATGTCAACGATAAGAGACTCATGACACATTAGCAACTGCATGTATGATAAAGAGCCCTCATGACACATACAAATCATGTCAGGTAAGAGCTCATGACAACATCAAATCAGTCACGATACAGAGACTCATGACACAACAAATCTCATGTCACGATCAGAGACTCATCGACACTACAAACTCATGTCCAGTAAAGACTCATGACACATACAAACTCATGTACGAATACAGCTCATGACACATACAAACTCATGTCACGATACAGAGACTCAATCACACTAATAAACTCACTGTCACATTAAAAGAGCCTCATGACACTACAAACTCATGTCACGATACAGAGCTCTATGACACATACAAACTCATGTCACGATACAGATATGGAAATACAAACTCATGTCACATAAAGAGACTCATGAACCTACAGACTCATGAACATAAACTCATGTAGCGATCTCAGACTCATGACCACATACAAACTTCTCACGATACGACTCAAAGAAGACACATACAAACTCATGTCATGATACAGACTCATATGAACATACAAACTCATCCTTGTCACGATACAGAGACTCATGACACAGATACAGGACCTGTCACGATAAAGAGACTCATGGACATACAAACTCATGTCACGATAAGAGATCATGCACATACAAACTCATGTCACGATAAAGAGACTCAGACATACAACTCATGTACGATAAAGAGACTCATGACATACAACTCATGTCACAGTAATGAGACTCATGACACCTACAAACTCCCTGTCACGTCAAGAAGACTCATGACACATAAAATCATGTCACGTAAAGAGAACATGACCATACACATGTCACGATACAGAGCCTCATGACCAATACAAACTCATTGTTCACGTAAAGACTCATGACCACATCCTAACTCATGTCACGATAAAGAGCACTCAGACAGAGCATACGAACTCATGTCACGAACAGACTCATGAATACAACTCTGTCCGATAAGAGACTATGAACCATGACAAACTCATGGTCACGATAAAAGAGCCTCATGACAACATACAAACTCATGTCCCGATACAGACTCAATGACACTCCAAACTCATGTCACGATCAGACTCATGACACTACAACTCATGTCACGTAAATAACCATAGACACAACAAACTCATGTCACGATACCAAGAGCTCCGTTTAATTTTAGCAAAGGTCCAAGAGACACAAAATAAATAAATAAAATACACAAAAATGAAGAAAATAAACAGTATTTTTTTTAAATAAACATTTAAAAATATCTATTCTTATTTGAGACAAACATTACAAAAGACACTATTCACAGGAAATTGTATTAATACAAATATTAGTTAAAAAAAGTCCATTAAACACTTTTCCTGCAGTTTTCAGTCATTTTATTCACAGAAGATATGACTGACCTCAGATTTTTTATTGAACAGGATTGTCATTACTAATTAATGCTTTAAACTCCCCAAACAACACATTTATTTTTAAAGACTTTTCGAGTTCAAAACTATGATTTCTTTTCCCGCTAATAAGACCCGGGGTGCAGTGTTGAGCTCGCCTAGCAGCGAGGAGGTCCGGGTTCGATTCCCGGTGGGGCTCGTTCCGCTCGGTCTAAGAGGTTGTGATGGATGCATGGATGATGTTCGTTGCAGAAACCGCTGTTGTGTTGTTGTTTCCGTGCGACGCGCATCCATTAACATTTGCAACATCTGTTCCATCTCATTATCCTCGCAACAACGAGTCAAAACATGACTGAATCTGGACTTGAACCGCGGATTGAATGGACTGAATCTGGACTAAGTGAGTGTCCCATCGAATGAGTAAACTGCGACGAACACTTCTTAAGAATCTCTGGCAATTCTCCATGTAGTGTTTACCCTCTCATAACAGGTGCGGGGCGTGGGAACTTCCTGTAGTGAACATTAAATGAAAACTCTTTAATTCCTTTTTTTGTGCTGGTTCAGAACATTGGGAGTTGCTCAGCTCTGAGGCCAGACTGAGCAGGTGAACCAAACAGGAGTTTAATCAGACTCTGTTTGCACAAGAACCGTCCTCCTATCTCGCTCCCCGTCCCTCTCCTCTCTTTCCTATGTCTCTCTCTCTCCTTCTATCTCTCTCTCTCCCTCTCTCTTCCCTTCTCTCTCTCCCTCCCATCTTTTTCTCATTAAAAGCCTTCAATACTCTTGATTAAAACAGCAGACGAGCTCATCTAAAATCCGTCACGTTTCTCGAGTTCAAGGCCGACGTTTAGTCCACGTCAACAGTAAGTTTGATTTGACTTTGTAACAATGATTTATTTTAGCTCCTGATGTGTAAAATGTTAATTGAGGTTCTCCCGTGGACCTGGACCTCCATCTGTAAGATTGACTGAATGTTTCCTACGACCTCCTTCCCTCCTCCCTCTCCCTCTTCTCTCCCTCCCTCTCCTCCCTCCCTCCCTCTCTCCCTCCTCTTCCCCTCCCTCGGTGGAATTCTTCGTCTCGCCCCCAGTAGGGTTCGTGACAGAATGGATTAATGAAAGATCCTGAGAAAGTGAAGATCTCACCCGGGAACGAACCCTGTCCAGCGAGACGTATCAGCGAGGCGCCGACTGGAATGGAAACACAGGACAGATGTCAGTTCACAAAAATAAATCACAAATATAACAATAATCAGAGAAAATGACACAAAAATAAATCACAAATCGAACACATCATCAGAGAAAATAATAGGAGAGAAAATATTAAAAAAATAAATCACAATGAAATATACACAAGATGATTTAATAGAGAAATAAAAGCCACAAATTTGAATTTTACTATTTGCTCAAAAATAAATCTGTTTAGCAATTGAGAATTTTAAAAACATGGAAAAAAATAAACATCTGTGAAATGAAATTGATTCACCAAGAGGAAATAATGATTTACAAACAAAGAAAAAAAAAAATCAGTAATATTTGAGAAAAAAAGATTTTATTTTTATTTTATTTTGGAGGGGTGTCCTTAATTGTTTTTTTTTAAGTGAAACTTTTTAGATAACATTTTTTGACATATATATAGAGTTTTTTTAGGAAATAACAGTTCAGAGCAAAAAGGTAAAAAAACATTTCAATACAAAACAACTACAAAAATATATTATTTGAAAATGATGATGCCATAAACTGGTGAGAAAATAGACAATGTTCTGTCAAAAAAGAAGCCTGGGTTATCAATGGTGTGGTAATGGTAGAATCAAACGTACTGTAGCTAGTACTAGTAGTAGTAGTGGTAGTAGTGGTAGTAGTAGTAAATGGTGAAACCGTCGGGAAAAGAAGAATACCGCAGTATCAAGACGATAAAAACTCGAACGTTAAACAGCTTTCTTCCAGTGTTGACTGATGAATGAGACGCTATCGTCCTACAGACTAATCACGTTTTGCTAAATTAATTAATTTTACATTGCACTAAATTGTTGGGTATGTGTTGCATAAGAATGAGCAATAAAGCTATCTATCTATCTATCTATCTATCTATCTAGTAGTAGTAATAGCAGTAGAAGTAATAGTAGTAATAGTATAGTAGAAATAGTAGTAGTAGTAGTAGTAGTAGTAGATAGTAGTAGTAGTAGTAGTAGTAGCAGCAGCAGCAGCAGTAGCAGGAAAAGCAGTAGTAGTAGTATTAGTAGTATTATCTCGTACCGTCGGAGTAGGTGGTGACAGACACCGGTTCAGACGAGCTCCCGCGGCCGAAGCGATTCACGGCCTGGACTCTGATGGAATATTCTGTGAATTTACTCAACCGTCGAGCTGATGGTTCAGACCGGACACCTCCACCGTCTGCACAGAGACACCAGTTACTAACCAGTTATTAACAAGTTATTAATTTAGTGATTAGTTATTTAGTGATATCAAGTTGAAACTTTTGTTGTAGATTGATATAAATATGAGGGAACAATGTATTGTAATTTTTCTGTATTTTCACAATAAAAGCCTTATATGTGCAGTATTTTCAGAAGAAAAGCCTTATATTTGCAGTGTTTTCACAATAAAAGCCTTATATTTGCGGTGCTTTCAGAATAATAGCCTTATATTTGCGGTGCTTTCACAATAATAGCCTTATATTTGCGGTGCTTTCAGAATAATAGCCTTATATTTGCGGTGCTTTCAGAATAATAGCCTATATTTGCGGTGCTTTCAGAATAATAGCCTTATATTGCGGTGCTTTCAGAATAATAGCCTTATATTTGCAGTGTTTTCACAATAATAGCCTTATATTTGCAGTGTTTCAGAATAATAGCCTTATATTGGCAGTGTTCAGAATAATAGCCTTATATTTGCGGTGCTTTCAGAATAAATTTATTTCGGTGCTTTAGAATAAAAGTCTTATATTGCGGTGCTTTCAGAATAATAAATAATAATAATAATACATTTTATTTGAAAGCGCCTTTCAGAACACCCAAGGACACTGTACAATGGACACATTAAAAACAATAAAACAAGAGCGACAGAATAAAACAGAGTACAATATTGAGAGGGTGCGCGCATAACTAGGTGTTATAGGACTGTCTGAACAGGTGAGTTTGAGTCTGGATTTGAAGAGTGACAGGGAGTCTATGTTACGGAGGTCGGAGGGGAGAGAGTTCCAGAGCTGGGGAGCAGAGCGACTGAATGCTCTGTGCCCCATAGTGACGAGTTTGGCCCGGTGGGACGGAGAGTTTTCAGAGTGGAGGAGGAGCGGAGTGCGCGGGCAGGAATTGCGATGTGGAGGAGGTCAGATATGTACGGAGGGGCCAGGTTATGAAGTGCTTTGAATGTGATGAGGAGGATTTTGAAGTTGATTCTATGTTTTATGGGAAGCCAGTGGAGTTGTTGTAGACAGGGGTGATGTGGTGAGAGGTAGGGGTCCGTGTGATGATTCGTGCTGCAGCGTTTTGAAGGAGCTGCAGTTTCTGGAGGGATTTGTTGGGAAGACCGAACAGAAGTGAGTTGCAGTAATCAATGTGGGAGGTAACGAGGCTGTGGACGAGGATGGCAGTGGTGTGGGGGGAGAGAGAGGGGCGGAGACGGGAGATGTTACGTAGGTGGAAATATGCAGACCGGGAGATGCTATTGATGTGAGACTGGAAGGAGAGTGTACTATCGAGGATGACACCCAGACTCTTAACCTGAGAGGAGGGAAGGACAGATGAGTTGTTGATGGGAATAGGAAAACTGTTTGATTTCGAGAGAGTGGAGGGGGTGCCTACGAGAAGGACTTCTGTTTTAGAGCTGTTCAGTTTGAGAAAGTTGGAAGAGAACCAAGAATGGATTTCTTGTAGACAGAGGGCAAGGGAGGATGGAGGAAGAGATGAAGAGGGTTTGGTAGAGAGGTAGAGCTGGGTGTCATCCGCGTAGCAATGGAAATGAATGTTGTGTTTACGAAGGATTTACCGAGTGGGAGAATGTAGATGATGAAGAGGAGGGGCCCCAGGACAGAGCCCTGGGGCACACCAGCAGAGACAGGGAAAGTGTTGGACCTGTAGGATTTGAGTTGAATGAACTGTGTGCGGCCAGAGAGATAGGAAGTGAACCAAGCAAGGGGGGTGTGGGTTATGCCAATGGAACAGAGTCTGTCAAGGAGAGTGGAGTGAGAAATGGTGTCAAAAGCTGCGGTGAGGTCAAGGAGGATAAGAATGGAGAGCAAACCAGAGTCAGAAGCTATGAGGAGGTCGTTAGTGATTTTGAGAAGAGCTGTTCAGTGCTGTGAAGGGGACGGAAGCCAGATTGAAACTTCTCGTAGATATGTTTGTGATAAGATGGTTATGGAGTTGAGCGGCGACAGATTTTTCGAGTATTTTGGAGACGAAGGGAAGGTTTGAAATGGGACGGAGGTTATCAAAGTGGTGGGGTCCAAACCGGGCTTTTTCAGGATTGGTGTGACTGTGGCGGATTTGAGTGAAGAAGGGACAGTACCAAAGATAAGAGATGAGTGGATGATATTGGTGATAAAGGGAGCAAGTGAAGGAAGGCAGGATTTAACAAGAGCTGTAGGGAGGGGGTCAAGCGGGCAGGTTGAGGGTTTGGATTTGAAGATGAAATCGGAAAATGATTGAACGGAGGGAGGATGAAGCTGGAGAATGTAGTTGTAAGAGATGAGTGGGGGGCCGGGGAGTCTACTCCAGAAACTGCAGCTCCACATGTGATCAGGTGTTGATGGATATTGGAGATCTTGGAAACAAAGAAAGACATGAGTGAGTTACAGAAGTCAGTGGATTGCATGTGGTGTGAGAGAGAGTCAGGGGGTTTTGTGATATTGGAGAGGAGAGAGAAGCCTTATATATTAATAGCCTTATATAGCCTTATATTTGCAGTGTTTCAGAATAATAGCCTTATATTTTGCGGTGCTTTCAGAAATGAAGCCTTATATTTGCAGTGGTTTC
Source organism: Neogobius melanostomus (assembly GCA_007210695.1). Lineage (NCBI taxonomy): Eukaryota > Metazoa > Chordata > Actinopteri > Gobiiformes > Gobiidae > Neogobius > Neogobius melanostomus. The sequence goes on along the minus strand of VHKM01000960.1, from coordinate 219,334 downwards.
AGAATAAAGTCTTATTTGCGGTTGCGTTTCAGAATAATACCTATATTGCGGTGCTTCAGAATGATTTAGCCTTAATTTGCTGGTGGCTTTCATGTATATATAGCCTTATATTTGGGTGGCTTTCCAGATATAATAGCCTTATTTGCGTGCCTTTTCAGAATAATAGCCTTATATTGCGTGCTTCAGAATAATACCTATATTTGTCGGTGCTTTCAGTAATAATATGCCTTATATTTGCGGTGCTTTTCACATGAATAGCCTTATATTTTGCGGTGCTTTTCAGAATAATATGCCTTAATGATTTGGGTGCCTTTCACAATAATAGCCTTATTTGCGGGTGCTTTCACAATAAAAGCCTTTAATTTGTGGTGTCTCAGAATAATAGCCTTATATTTGCGGTGCTTTTCACAATAATAGCCTATATTTGCGTGCTTCAGAATTAATAGCTCTTAATATTTGTGGTGCTTTCCACAATAATAGTCCTTATATTTGTGGGTGCTTTCAGAATAATAGCCTTATATTGCGGTGCTTTCACAATAATGAGCCTTATATTTTGCAGTGTTTTCAGAATAATAGCCTTATATTGCGGTGCCTTTTTCACAATCATAGCCTTATAGTTGCCGGTGCTTTCAGAATAAAAGTCTATATTTGCGGTGCTTTTCATCAATTAATACCTATATTTGCTGGTGCTTTCACAATAATAGCCCTTATATTTGTGGTGCATTTCAGAATAATAGCCTTTAATATTTGCAGTTGTTTTCAAGAATAATAAGCTCTATATTGCTGGTGCTTTTCACAATAATAGCCTTATATTTGCGGTGCTTTCAGATAAGTCTATATTTGCGGTGCTTTTCACAATAATAGCCTTATGATTTGCGGTGCTTTCAGATAATACCTTATATTTGTGGTGCTTTTCACTATTAATAGCCTTATATTTGCGGTGCTTTCAGAATAATAGCCTTATATTTTGAGGTTGCTTTCACAATATTGATGTCCTATATTTGTGGTGCTTCAGAAATTAATAGCTATATTGTCCGGTTGCTTTTCACAATTAGATAGCCTATATTGCAGTGTTTGTTCAGAATAATAGCCTTATATTTTGCAGTGTTTTCACAATAATAGCCTTATATTGCAGTGTTTCAGACACTAATGCCTTATATTTGCCTGGTGCTTTCACAATAATAGCTTATATTTTGCGGTGCTTTCAGAATAAAAGTCTATATTTGGCGGTGCTTTCACAATAATACCTTATATTTTGCGGTGGCTTTCACAATAATACCTTATTATTGTGGGCTTTCAGATAATATGCCTTAATATTTGCAGTGTTTTCAGAATTAAATAGCCTTATATTTGCGGTGTTTCAAACATTGAATTAATGCCTTTATATTTGTCGGTGCTTTCAGAATAAAAGTCTTATATTTGTCGGTGCTTTTCACAATAATAGCCTATATGCGGTGTTTCAACAATAATAGCCCTTATATTTGCGGTGCTTTCAGAATAATAGGCCTATAATTTTGCAGTGTTTCACAATAATAGCTTATATTTGCAGTGTTTTCAGAAATATATAGCCTTATATTGCGGTGCTTTCAGAATGATAGCCTTATATTGCATGTGTTTTCTAAGAATAATAGCCTATATTTTGCGGTGCTTCAGAATAATAGTCCTTATAATTTGCTGGTGTTTCAGAATAATACGCCTTATATTTGGCGGGTGCTTTCAGAATAGACTATAATGCGGGCTTCAGAATAATAGCTTATATTTGCGGTGCTTTCAGAATATGATAGCCTTATAATTTGGCGGTGCTTTCAAGAAATAATTAGCTCTTTATATTTGCCGGTGCTTTCAAGAATGATAACTTATATTGGCGGTGCTTTCAGAAAATTAGCCTTATATTTTGCGGTGCTTTCAGAATAATAGCCTTCATATTTGCGGTGCTTTCAGAATAATAAGCCTTATATTTGCGGTGCTTTCAAGATATAATAGCCTTATATTTGCGGTGGCTTTCAGAATAATTAGCTCTTATATTTCGGTGCTTCTAATAATTAGCCTTATAATTTGCGGGGGCTTTCAACAATAATTATGCCTTATTATTTGCGGTGCTTTCACAATAATAGCCCTTATATTGCGGTGCTTTCAGAATAAAGCCTATATTTGCGGTGCTTTCACAGATAATTAGCCTTATATTTGCCGTGTTTCACAATAATACCTTATATTTGCGGTGCTTCAGAATATATAGCCCTTATTTGCGGTGCTTCAGAATTAATAGCTCTTATATTGCGGTGCTTTCACAATATATACTTTATTTGCGGTGCTTTCAGAATTAATAGCCTATATTTTTGCGGGTGCTTTCAGAATAATTTAGTCCTTATATTTTGGCGGTGCTTTCGAGAATAATAGCCTTTATATTTGCAGTGGTTTTTCAGAAATAATAGCCTTATATTTGCTGGTGATTTAATAATAATAGCCTTATATTTTGCTGGTGCTTTTCAGATAATAGCCTATATTTGCGGTGGCTTTTCAGAATAATATGCCTTATATTTGCGGTGATTTAATAATAATAGCCTTATATTGCAGTGGTTTTTCAGAATAATAGCCTTATATTTGCGGTGATTTAATAATAAGCCTTATATTTGCGGTGCTTTTCAATATATTACCTTATTATTGGCGGTGATTTAATAATATAGCCTTATATTTGCAGTGTTTTCAAGAATAATAGCCTTATATTTTGTCGGTCTTTAATAATAATAGCCTTATATTTGCGGTGCTTTTAGAATAAATAGCCTTATATTTGCGGCGCTTTTCAGAATAATAGCCTTATATGTGCAGTCGTTTCACATAAAATCCTTATTATTGCGGTGCTTTCGAATATATACCTTATATATTTGCGTGTCTTTCAGATAATAGCTCTTATATTGCGGTGATTAACTAATAATAAAGCCTTATATTTGCAGGTGTGGTTCAGAAATAATACCTATATTTGCGGTGATTTGAATAAATAAATAGCCTTATATGCGTGTTGCTTTCAGAAGTAATAGCTTATATTTGCGGTGATTTAATAATATTTAGCTATATTTGCAGTGCTTTCAGAATATCAGCCTTATATTTGCGCTTTTAGATATAGCCTTATATCCGGTGCTTCAGAAATAATAGCCCTTATATTTGCAGTGTTTCAGAATATAAGCCTTATATTTGGCAGTGTTTTTCAGAATAATAGCCTTATATTGCAGTGCTTTCAGAATAGATAGCCTTAGTATTTGCGTGAGCTTTCAGATAATAGCTTATATTTGCATGCTTATACAGAATAATGCCTATATTTGCGGCGCTTTCCAGATAATAGCCTTATAGTTTGCGGTGATATTCAGAATAATAGCCTTTTTTGCGGGCGCTTATATTTGCGGTGTTTTCAGAATAATACCCTTATGAGTCGTGCGCGTGCTTTCAGAACTGAATCAGCCTTATATTTGTCGCGCGCCTTCAATAGATAATTAACTTCTTTATACTTTTGCGGTGCTTTCAAGAATAATAGCACTTATATTCTGCGGTGTTTCAGAAGACCAGCCTTATTATATTCTGCAGGTGCAGTTCACGAATAATCAGCCTTATATTTGCGGCGCTTTCAAATAATAATTTATATCTGCGCGTGTTTCAGAATAATAGTAATAATTTTTTGCGTGCTTCCTTCACGTAACTCATCATCCACCAATTCATCCATCCTCACCCTATTTCTTCCCACTTGTTTCCACGTTAACGGAGGTGTCGTGGGGACGCCAGCGCGGAGCTGACCAATACATTGCACCGGCCCCCCACTCGCCGCTCCTATCTAGCAGGTGGTGGGTCAGAAGGACAGCCCTCACGGGTTCACCGGGCCTTTGGCCTCTCACTAGGGGCTACAGTGTAGGCAACACTGGAGTCCAATGTGGGTGAAGTGCATTCCCAGGACATCAACGTACAATGATGCACGGTAATGACGCAGGGCCATTCGAACGCGCACCGACCTATCGATATGAGAACTCGCTCTACCATTCTGCGCACTCGTCTGCCGCTTTCAGAATAATAGCTATATTTGCAAGTGTTTTCAGAATAAAAGCTTAATTTGCGGTGTTATTCAGGGAATAATGTAGCCTTACTATTCTGCATTGGGTATTTCTGAGAGAGAGTAGCCTTAATTGTAGCAGTTTTTTCAGATAATAGCCTATATTTGCAGTTTTTCAGATATGATAGCCTTATATTTGCAGTTTTTCAGAATAATAGCTTAATTGCAGTGTTTTCAGAATATAGTCTTATATATGCAGGTTTTCAGAATAATAGTTATAGTTTGCAGTGTTTCGATAATACCGACCTTAATATTTAGCATGCTTTTCAGAAATAAAGCCTTATATTTCTGCGGTGCTTCAGAATTATAGCTTGAGTTTGCCAGGCTTTTCAGAATAAAGCTTTATTATTGCGGCGCTTTCAGAGGTGGTAGCCTTATATTGCGGTGCTTCAGAATAATTATGCTTATACTCTCTGCGTGGCGGCTTTCAGAATATACCTTCATATTTGCAAGTGTTCTTTTTCGAATAATACGCCTTATATTGCGGTCTTTCAGAATAGAAGCCTTATATTTTGCGTGCTTTCAGACATATAGCCTTATACTTGCGTGCTTTTAGATAATAGCCTTATATTGGGTGCGGCGCTTTCAGAATATAGCATTATATTGCAGTCGTTTCACATAAAATTTAACATTAGCATAGTTTTCCCACAATAAGCCTTCATATTGCAGTGTTTTCAGAAAATAAAAGTCTTATATTTGCGCGCCTTTCAAGAATAATAGCCTTATATTGCGGCGCTTTCAGAATATAGCCTTATATTTGGCGGCGCTTTCAGAATAATAAGTTTATATTTGGCGGCTGTTTCACGAATAATAGCCTTATATTTGCGCGCTTTCAGAATAATAGACTTATATGTGCAGTCGTTCACAATAAAATCTAAACTTGCATAGTTTTCCACAATAGCCTTATATTTGCAGTGTTTTCAGAATAGAAGTCTTATATTTGACGGCGCTTCAGAATCATGCTTATATTTGCCCGGCGCTTTCAAGAATAATAGCCTTATATTTGCGGTGTTTTCAAAATAATAGCCTTATATTTGCGGTGCTTTCAGATAATAGCCCTTATATTTGGCGGTGCTTTTCAGAAATAATAGTCCTTATATTGCAGTGTTTTCAGAATAATAGTGCTTATATTTGCAGTGTTTCAAGAATAATGCCTTATATTTGCGGTGCTTTCAGAATAATAGCCTATATTTGGGCGGTGCTTTCAGAATAATAGTCCTTATATCTTGCGTTGTTTTTCAAGAATAAAGCCTTATATGTGCAGTCGTTTCACAATAAATTAAACTTGCATAGTTTTCACAATAAAAGCCTTATAATTGCGGGTGTTTCAGAATAGGTAACAGCCATTATAATTTGCAGTGTTGCCGATAAAGCCTTATATTTGCGGCGCTTATTCAGAATATAGCTTATATCTATAGCGGTGTTCTACAGAATAAAGCCTCTCCATATTGTGCAGTCGTTTCACAATAAAATCTTAAACTTGGCATACGTCTTATTCCACAATAAAAGCCTGTATAATTGCAGTGTTTACTAGAATAAGCTCATCAGAGTTTTGAGTACGCCGTGAGCCCAGCGTGAGTCGGAGTGACTTCCTGGCTGCCTTGGGTGTCGCTCTGTCCAGACAGCAAGGAGTCGGTATCCGCTCAGTGGGCCCGTACATGAAGCGGCGGCGTCCCAGCGACGCCCACGATGAGGCTGAGCGGCCACCCGGGCGATCGAAACGGAGACGCCACCACGACACGACCTCCCTGGAAACCCACGAGAACGCGGATGACACAACCTACGTGTTACAACAGAGATCGAGGCTCGGATGTCGACGCTCAAGCAATCTGATCTAGATTTGTCTCTGTTTCAAGTGTTGCCCTAGTGGTTCAAAGTGGGGGTTCGGGACACCCGGGGGTCGCAAGGCCTTGGTGGGGGTCCCAGAGTCATTTCAGTGAAAAAAAGGAAATATCCTACTTGACTTTTAGTAGAATTTTTTGAGGTACAGCAACATATGGATTTGTTAAAAATCCAGTCAAGAATATAACAAATAGAATACATATTTAACTATGATTTTAAAATGTACTTTTCTGCCCTGAAGTGCTAGAAGACCAGGATACTTTCATGTTGGGGCTCGAGTTGTCAAATCTTGGGGTCCCAGCCAAAAAGTTGTAGGTTGCTTTGAAATTAATCCATTGTCCATGTCCAGCGGTAATACATCTGATGGGTTTGATCCCATGTGACGAACAGATAGAGGCCGAGTATACGAGCTCCTGGGCACACCTATTGTATGGATAGCAGTGGAGTAGCTCTCCTGCCCCTGCTGGTGTAGTGACTAGTAGTTAGCCGTATAGTAGCTATAGTACTCACAGTCAGGTCTTTGTAGTGACTCGCAGTACGGGCAGACGCTTTGCCCCGCCCCTGCTCGTTGTAGGCGATGACTCTGAAAAGTCTGTAGTTTCTCTGGTTTCAGGTTGGACACCGTCAGCTACCAGCGATCGGGCTCACTTCGTTCACGGACCGCTCCTTCCAGTGGAGAGAAAACACACATTCAGGTACTATTTATAGCCTAGAGCCGGCTGCTCCCGTAAGTATGGTAACTTAGTGAAACTACAGATACAAATTATTACAGCATAGATACGTCTCTGAGAGCAAAGACGATCTTTAACATGCAATGTTGTAAAACAATTAAATAAATCCCTGATTCTGAGCGCAAAATACTAATATACTTTAATTATTTTGAAAGATGTTTGAGCTGAGACTTTTGACCGTCGCCCAGGGATGCTGTTACTACATATGTGATTCTCAGCTGCAGCGACTCGGTTTAATGTAAGTCTAATACTTTGACACCGCTCTTGCGGCACAGGTGAGCTTGTGTACTAAGGATTAGCACGTACTTGAATGATAAATTGTAGCGATAATCGGCGGAGTCGTGCGGGATTAAACATGATATCTCTGATGACATCACGGGCTGAATCAGGGAGATTACTGAGGAAGACCCGCAGGGCCATCAAATACGGACTACTGCTTACTACTACTACTACTATGACTACTACTACTAATGACTACTACGAACTACTGTCTAACTATGACTCTGCTACTAGCTCATTCTCCTAACTACGATACTGCTACTTTATGACTATGTTACTTATGATACTAGCTACTATTTGTAACTGACTAAGGACTATGACTACTACGACTACTAGACTACTGCTACTATGACTACTACGACCTACTACGACTATGCTTACTATGCTACTACGACTACTGTTAGTAGCCTACTAGACTACTGCTTACTATGACTACTGCTTACTACGACTACTATGGACTACTACAACTACTACTTACTATGGACTACTACGACTACTGCTACTATGGACTACTATGACTACTGGACATGACACTACACTTGCATACTATGACTACTGCTATCTGGACTACGACGACTTCTATGACAACTGTACTATGATCTCTTCACTATGACTGACTATGACCTACTGCTACTATGACTACTACTACTATGACTACTACGACTACTGCTACTATGACTACTAACGACTACTCTACTATGACTACTGACGACTTCTACTACTATGACTACTATGACTAAACTACGTACTACTGCTACTATGACTATATGAACTATCTGCTACTACATGACTCTACACTACTACACTATGTACTACTTGCTACGAGACTTATATACTACTATTTGACTACTAACGATACTGCTCTATGATAATATCGACTAACGGTACCTCTTGCTACTATGGACTGACTACACTACTACTACTATGAAATCTACCGACTACTACTACTATTTGACTACTGCTATGAGTGATCTCCTATACTATGACTACTACGACTACTGCTACTATGACTACTGCTAATATCTACTAGCTACTGACTACTATAACTACTACGACTATGATACTGCACTACGACTACTATGACTACTGCTACTATACTAACTATGACTACTACTGCTGCTAATACTCATCCATAATAATGTGGTATTCCTGTCAGTGAAAATCGTCTGAACTCGCAGATAACATTTTGGTTGGAGCAGATTTTCAGAAAACATCTTTTTGTCTTGTTGATTTCTCTCTCGACTTTTTGACTTTAGTATTTTATTTTTTAAAGATTCCTTCCCCTGAGGTCTAGTTTCTTGCCAGTCAGAGGTCACACTGGAGTCCGATCGCCCACACTAAACAACACTACACACTACACTGCTATACACTACACAACACTACACTACACTACACTACACAACACTACACACTACACTGCTCTACACTACACTTTTTGACAACAGAATTTAATTTAGTTTTAGTCTTTAGTCTGGATCAAGAGCCAGTGAAAACTTGCATAGAAAAATCACATCCAACATCACCAGCACAACAGGGCAGAGGAGCATATTTCTCAGAGACTTTCTGGAGGAATAATCTTTGAAAGAGCAGCAGCTCAGTCCACTCCCCATGTGGACAATATAACAGCATTAATCACGACATCATGAACTTTACAGACATAAACTAAACCTTAACAGAGTCTACTCTTCCCAAACTTTTACAACAATCAGCCTTATTATATTTACAGTTTTACAGATTCATTTAGGAAACACAATGAAGAGAGAAGTAACAATGATCACACAGTCTTTCCTCTGTTCTGTTTTGTATCGCCCAATATCACAACCTGAGTTTCCTCACAGCTGAACCAAACATTAAAGCAATGAAACAAAACAATAAACCATTAATCTGATCCTCCGAATCTGCCCGGTTTAAAAGCCAGAGTCTCCTCTTCTGCTCAGCGCGAGGAGATACAGACGGAGGAAGGAGGGGGCGGAGCTGACACGGGCAGCAGAGGGACTGAGGGGCCCCACTGGGAAACACTTTGACAGTACATACAAAACAATAATCTCCCTGGGGAGACCCTGTTGCTACACACAACATTCAGGGAGTATCTCAAACAAGAGCAAACACAAAGAAGGGTTATTCTGTAGAATGGTTTGAAACTTCTTTTGAAAATAAAGCAATTCAAAGTATTTCAGAAGACTGTCTACATACAGTCTATACGTACAGCCTTTCATATACGGGTCTAATGTAGAGACTAGAGTTCCACCACCTCCAAACTTTAAGCAGTCTTTATAACAGACCTGGGCCATTCTGCTCATTTCCATCAGTGTCTGCAGCGCTTAGAATCGCGGCCCTTTGAGGAGCGGAGTTTAGGCGCCGTGACCATCGCTGACAGAGCGGGATCAGCACAGCTCTGCCTCTGTCAAACGCAGGACGAGGATAAACTAAGGAAACAGGAGGCGATCGTTGGACAGAATGATAAGGGCCACGAGCGTCGTGTTTTTAAAAGTCTGAGCGGAGACAGGACTCCTCACGGGACAGGGCAGAGGACAGGGCGGAGGACAGGGCGGAGGACAGGGCGGAGGACAGGGCGTCTCTCTGTCTTAAATGAGGCTAAGCAGCGACTTCAAGGTAAGAGACAGATGTTACAGTTGTGTTTTTCAAAGCAGATGTAATTATGTCTGACTAATGAATTAAGTGTGTCACTTCTTTCCTCTTTGGCATAAACGTGAAGAGAAGTGCAGAGGGGCTTTCTGTGCGACGGTAGTTAACGAGGATAAGAGGCTGAAGTCTGGACACAGACAGGTGCCTGGTCAGCCTCTGTCCGCACAGCTGTAAGACTTTATGCCTCTGTAGCCTTTGTCTTGTTTATTTCTGCAGTAGACTTGTTTTGACCTGGTTTACATGGTTAGGTAATTGATATAGATAAATATTGACAGATGATGATAGTTCTAAATCAGAGGCGTAGCTGCCATTATGAACTGACCCATTTTATTACAAACTTGCATCAAACGCTTGATATACACAGACTTTGGAGCTGCAATTACACCATATCTCCACCAATGTGCTGTGGCGCTGTTGATGCTTTAGTGACTCATGGTTCCCTATAATATTAACTTGTAACGAGGAGTGGACAGACTTTGTACTCATGTCTCCATATTTCTAATCGTGAAACCAGTTTTATTGTGACACCACAGCCTTCTGTTCTGAGGTAAACTTATGCAGAGAACTGCATCATGGGAGTTGTCAGGTGACCCGCTCCTGCCCACGAGACGTCCTCTCTCCCAGTGCGCAGTACACATGGCGGCCACCTGTGGGCCCCCACTGACATTATAGCTTGGGGCCCTTGGTGCCCTTGCTACGGCACTGAGTGCGATGAACAATCGGTAAAGTTGAGCAGAATCAAGTTATTGTTGGTGCAGCTCTGACTAAATTCAGGCTTCTCATGTGGCCACTTGTGAAAATGAATTGCCCAAGATCATTTATCCACTAACTAGTCTGTAGAGAAACAAAGTGCAAACGTAGAAAGTCAGGAGTACATTTCAAAGACTGTAGAGTTCAGGTTCTGTGCAGGACTTCTTACATAAGGCCACTTTACCATCAGAAAAAAGAAACCTCATCCACAGTTGTTGATTTAGGATCTACTCCGGGCAGACCACTGAATAGACCCGGCCGCCCGGTATATGGCAAATCAGCAGCCCATTCGAGAGTATCTCAAACACAAGTGTTATTCTGTAAAATGGTTTGAAACTTCTTTGATTCAAAGTAATATAAAAGACCTTGCAATCTGTCCCCTGTGCAATTACACACAGCCTTTCTTATATCGGCCTCATGAGGGAACTAGAGTCCAATTTAACCACAGCTTATAAGATCATTTATCCACTAACTAGTCCGTAGAGAAACAAAGTGCAAACATAGAAAGTCAGGTTCTGTGTATTTCTGACATAAGGCCAGATGGTGGAGACTCGTCCTTCGTTTAGTTTTTCCTCCCGATCATATTTCCTGAGCTGCAGCAGCACTAACCCGTATATTTCCCCTCTCGCTGTGACAGGAGAGATTCCCAGAGCGTCGCTAAACACCGTGAAACACATTAAACACCGCGGAGAATCGATTAGCGCCAGTTAAAGAGCGAGTGTGACAGAGCGCTCCGACTCTGACTGAGACCAGAGCGAGGAGCCAAACCCGGAGCTAAAGCACATCAGGACTGAGGCAGGTTTACGGGACCCGTCCGGGGAAAACAGGGGTTTCGCTGCAGTCAAACAATATGAGTGTAGAGGAACTTCTGCTGTAGATTAGTGACATGAACATGAGGAGAAAAGTCATTGTATGTGTAAAAATCATGTCGTGTCATAAACAAGACGTAATGCGGATGAAAACAAAACAAAAAAAACGACATATAGTTCCATAAATGCTAGAAAAACGCGGCAAAACGTGATTAAAAAAAGTGACAAGAATGTGACACAAAGAGGAGAAAAGCATAACAAATATGACAAAAGAGCAGGGCTGGGTTAAACACACTCTCATTCACCTCTATTATACATGTTTTTAGTGGTAGGGGAAAGCGGAGTACCCGGAGGAAACCTACACAGACACAGTGAGAACATGAGTGAGGAGGAAGTGCGTCGGCAGTTCCTGAAACTGAAACCACGGATCAGCTGGCTCCCGTCTTCACAGACATTTTCAACACCTCCTGGAATCATGCCACGTGCCGTCCTGCTTCAAATCATCCACCATCATCCTGTCCTAAGAAACCACGGATCACAGGACTTAATGACTACAGGCCGGTGGCGCTGACGTCTGTGGTCATGAAGACTTTTGAGCGCTTGGTGGATCACCGACTTCCTGACGGACCGGAGTCAGCACGTGCTGCTGGGGAAGATCGTCTCGGACTACAAACACTGGAAATCGTCAGGGCTGTGTACTTTCCCCTGGCTCTTCTCCCTGTACACAACCTGCTGCACCTCCAGTCACCAGTCCGTTAAACTGATCAAGTTTGCGGACGACACCACCTCATTGGGCTCATCTCGGACGGTGATGAGTCCGCCTACAGGAGAGAGGTGAACCGGCTGGCGTCCTGGTGCAGCCACAACAACCTGGAGCTGAACGCCCAGAAGACAGTGGAGATGATCGTGGACTTCAGGAAAGACACAGCCCCCACCGTCCCCCTCGCCCTGACAGACTCTCCCACCCCATCTCCATCGTGGACTCCTTCCTCCTCAGATTGGAGCCGACCATCTGCTCCCTCATTAAGAAGGCCCAGCAGAGGATGTTTATATCACTTTATCACTTTACTTTATACACATACACATCTGCAAATACAATCCCGCTGTTGTTCTATGTCAATTGTTGTCGTCTTACCATATTTTACTTTTATTTTGTATCTTATTTATTTAATATTCTTTACGCATGCCCCTAAAGCCTTATAGTTCAAAGTTGATAGCTTATTTTTATCTAAATTCTGTGTTATGTTTTAGGTTGCACGTCCGCATCAAGAAAATTCCTAGTTTGTGAAGCTGTTCTCAAACAATGACAATAAAAAACTATTCTGGTTCTGAACATGCAAACTCCACAGAAGGCCCCGTCCAGGTAGGAAGCGAACCTCAGACCTTCTAGTCGGACCTTCTAGTTGTGAAGCACGAGCGCTAACCACTGTGCCACTGCCCTTTGATAAAGTAAACACTAAAGTCTCACCTGTTGGTTCTGGTCCTTTGATAAAGTAAACACTAAAGTCTCACCTGTTGGTAAAGTAAACACTAAAGTCTCACCTGTTGGTTCTGTCCTTTGATAAAGTAAACACTAAAGTCTCACCTGTTGGTTCTGTCCTTTGATAAAGTAAACACTAAAGTCTCACCTGTTGGTTCTGTCCTTTGATAAAGTAAACACTAAAGTCTCACCTGTTGGTTCCACCCTTTAATAAAGTAAACACTAAAGTCTCACCTGTTGGTTCCACCCTTTAATAAAGTAAACACTAAGTCTCACCTGTTGATTCCACCCTTAATAAAGTAAACACTAAGTCTCACCTGTTGATTCCACCCTTGATAAAGTAACACTAAGTTACTGTTGTTCGTCTTTGATAAAGTAAACACTAAAGTCTCACCTGTTGGTTCGGGTCCTTTGATAAAGTAAACCTAAAGTCTCACCTGTTGGTTCGGTCCTTTGATAAAGTAAACATAAGTCTCACCTGTTGGTTCGCTTTATAAAGTAAACACTAAGTCTCACCTGTTGGTTCGTCCTTTGATAAAGTAACACTAAAGTCTCACCTGTTGTTCGTCCTTTATAAAGTAAACACTAAAGTCTCACCTGTTGGTTCTGTCCTTTGATAAAGTAAACACTAAGTCTCACCTGTTGGTTCGTCCTTTGATAAAGTAAACACTAAAGTCTCACCTGTTGGTTCGTCCTTGATAAGTAACACTAAGTCTCACCTGTTGGTTCTGTCCTTTGATAAAGTAAACACTAAAGTCTCACCTGTTGGTTCTGTCCTTTGATAAAGTAAACACTAAAGTCTCACCTGTTGGTTCGGTCCTTTGATAAAGTAAACACTAAAGTCTCACCTGTTGGTTCTGTCCTTTGATAAAGTAAACACTAAAGTCTCACCTGTTGGTTCTGTCCTTGATAAAGTAAACACTAAAGTCTCACCTGTGTTCTGTCCTTGATAATAAACCTAAGTCTCCTTTGGTCGGTCCTTTGATAAAGTAAACACTAAAGTCTCACCTGTGGTTCGTCCTTGATAAAGTAAACACTAAAGTCTCACCTGTTGTTCGTCCTTTGATAAAGTAAACACTAAAGTCTCACCTGTTGTTCGGTCCTTGATAAAGTAAACACTAAGTCTCACCTGTTGGTTCGGTCCTTTGATAAAGTAAACACTAAAGTCTCACTGTTGGTTCGGTCCTTTGATAAAGTAAACACTAAGTCTCACCTGTTGGTTCGGTCCTTTGATAAAGTAAACACTAAAGTCTCACCTGTTGGTTCCGTCCTTGATAAAGTAAACACTAAAGTCTCACCTGTTGGTTCGGTCTTTGATAAGTAAACACTAAGTCTCCCTGTTGGTTCCGTCCTTTGATAAAGTAAGAACTAAAGTCTCACCTGTTGGTTCCGTCCTGCGAGTAGTAGACCCCGTAGGTGTGCAGCGCGCCCTGTGGCCTGAGGGGGGCGCTCCAGCTCAGCGTGACGAAGCGGGAGGCGACGCGCAGCGCCTGCAGGTCCGCGGGTGACGACGGCACGCCGGCGCTGGGGGCCGCTGTGGGGGGCCAGAGGAGGAGGAGGAGTCAGTCACGGGAGTGGGAGGAGTCTGAGGGGCGGGGTTAGAGGGGCGGGGGCGGGGACCCTGAAGGGGGGAGGCGGGACGTGAAGCGGGAAGCAAAGCAGGAAGTGTCAAAGTAAAAAAGGAGACGAGGAAGGAACCAAAACAACAGGAAACAGGAAGAAGAGAAGAAGAAGAAGAGCAGAGGAAGTGAAGAGAAAGCTTCACAATAAGAGAACAACACACTTTTATTTTGACGAGGCTTTTGTTCATGATTTATGTTTGGAACTTTTGCTACATAGGAAAGTTCATTAGCCTGTTCAGTGTGTTTTCCTATAGCGTTAGTATTAGCCGTTAGCATTAGCTTATTCATTGTGTTTTTTTTCTGTTCAATGTGTTTTTCTGTATCTGTTAGCATACACCATTAGCATTAACCCGTTCAATGTGTTTCCCTATTGCCATTAGCATTACCTGTTAGCATTAGCCTGATCAATGTGTTTATTCTATAGCATTAGCCGTTAGCATTAGCTTATTCATTGTGTATTTTCTTATAGCCGTTAGAATTAGCCATTAGCATTAGCCTGTTCGATGTACTTTTCCTATAGCCAATAGCATTAATGTGTTTTCCTATAGCGTTAGCATTAGTCGTTAGCATTAGCTTATTCATTCTGTTTTTTTCTTGTAGCCATTAGCATTAGCCTGTTGAATGTGTTTTCTTTAGCCGTTAGCATAACCATTAGCATTAGCCCGTTCAATGTTTCCCTATAACATTAGCATTAGCTGTTAGCATTAGCCTGGTCAATGTGTTTATTCTATAGCATTAGCTTATTCATTGTTTTTTCCTATAGCCGTTAGAATTAGCCGTTAGGATTAGCCTGTTCGATGTACTTTTCCTTAGCTGTTAGCATTAGCCATTAGCATTGGTCTCACATCACTGGGTTTCTTTGTCCAGCTGAAACGGGCTCTGAGCAGCATTTTTTCAGTGATAAACGACTGAACCGGTTCTGAAACTGGAACCAGCCTCAGCTTGGTGGAAAAGGGCTGTATGAACTCGTGAATTTTAAATTGACCACGCCATAGATGATTTATTGAAGTACAAACAATTAAATATTCAACTAGTGTTGCCACCTGTCCCGGTTTTACCTGATTGTCCTTCTTTTTAATGGTCTGTCCCGGGAAATAAAATATTCTCCCGGGACACTACTACAGCGCAGTCCTCCACCGTCTCTCTCTCTTCTCCGCTGATCGCCCCACACAGAGCAGCTCCCTGCTCTGATTGGCCAGAGCTCAAAGACAGCGAGGCTGACATTGGCTGTTCTGGCGCACGTCCCGCCTCCTCCCCTCGCTCTTTGGCCGTGCGCACGTGCGTCCGCTTCTATGACTCAGCGTGGCTCTGTTTGTTTTTACCGCGGGGAAGAGAGACTGTACTATCGACAACGCGAGGAGACGGTCTTACAAACACTAGGACACACGTCAGTAATCAGGCACTGAACATATATGGAGGAGTTTACAGGAGCTAGCTCTCCCCACGTGAGTAACATTAGCATCTCAATATAACAACGCATTTTCACCTCATTCTACAGTATGTATTTTTGAATTAATCTGTGCAATGATATTCTTGTTAGAGATAAACAATTTAGACCAGTTGAATGAAGAGTGAAGTTTCTAATACTTCACTCTTGTACTTGTAATTGAGTAAAATGTCAGCCATGTAATTGTACTTTTACGTACAAATTTTCTGTCCTCTTTCCACCACTGGACATTAACCACAAAGTAAATACTTAAAGCAAAACCAATATAGCTCCATCACAAGGTTATGTCCAATTTCGCTTTAGAAGGGTCAATTTTGTCTTGGGTTAGGTGTGAAGGGCGCCACTGCTTGTAAGCAAAATAGTTGATTGGGTTGCCGAAATGTCCAGGTTTTCTGTCAGACATAGGTGGCAACCCTATATTCAACAAGTTAATAAAACCTTTTCTATTCTGTGGATTTACTTGATTACACTCTGTTTCTCTTGTCAGATTATCGTTTTTAGTGACAGTAGTCGTCTCTCTTTCTTTTATCATGAATAATATACATTATTCCAGGTTAATACACTTTTCTATTGTTCCATGTCCTCGAATCGACGCCTCGATTTGGCCGTTGATTGGCAGCTTTGCAGCAGATTCTGGGTCCAGTTTGAGCTGTTTACTTGAGTTTGAGGATTCAGCATCCATTATTTCCCTGCTCCTTTGACACTCGTTTGCAAACTCGCACAGTATTCAGTTTTTCCCTTTTTCACCTGTTAAGAGCTGATACTTGTCTGTCTGAAGGCTTTGAAACCCAACTCATCCTCGAAATGAAACCAAACTTACTGTACTTCGTTTAACTCAGTGTCTGACTCACTAAACTCGCGCTTTGTTATTGAAATTAATGTTAGGATTATTTGATCACAAAAGTGATTTAAGCGACAAAAACAGTCAAATAACAAAGAAACTAAAACAAATGTGAACTGTTGGAGATACAGCTCTGTGTGTGTGTGTGTATGTGTGTGTGTGTGTGTGTGTGTGTGTGTGTGTGCGTGCACGTGCAGGCGGCGTGCACGTGGAGGCAGCTGGTTGAAATGAGGCCTGAAATTGAGTTCAGAGCAAAGTGTTTCCCGCATCAGCAGCAACAAACAAAGAGCGGCCTGAACCGAAGGAATTTCACTGAAACCACCTTTTCCTGAAGCCGTTTTTACATTTATTTACTCACGTGATTGTTTACATTTATTTACTCACGTGACTGTTTACATTTATTTACTCACGTGATTGTTTACATTTATTTACTCACGTGACTGTTTACATTTATTTACTCACGTGATTGTTTACATTTATTTACTCACATGATTGTTTACATTTATTTACTCACGTGATTGTTTACATTTATTTACTCACGTGAT
Source organism: Neogobius melanostomus (assembly GCA_007210695.1). Lineage (NCBI taxonomy): Eukaryota > Metazoa > Chordata > Actinopteri > Gobiiformes > Gobiidae > Neogobius > Neogobius melanostomus. The sequence goes on along the minus strand of VHKM01000960.1, from coordinate 202,249 downwards.
TGTTTACATTTATTTACTCACGTGATTGTTTACATTTATTTACTCACGTGACTGTTTACATTTATTTACTCACGTGACTGTTTACATTTATTTACTCACGTGATTGTTTACATTTATTTACTCACGTGATTGTTTACATTTATTTACTCACGTGATTTACATTTATTTACTCACATGATTGTTTACATTTATTTACTCACGTGATTTACATTTATTTACTCACGTGATTGTTTTACTTGCTCACATGCAGCACCTGGTTTGTTTCCCGTCATGGTCCGGGTTTAGTTTGTGAAGCGACGTGTGTGAAGCGCGTCGGCGTGCGGACCTACTGCGTTTACGGCTTTCGTCTCCATGGCGACAGACACCAGACTCGGTGCATTAAAAGTCATCAGTTTAGTTTGGTTATTTATACTCGGCTGCAGGACGGGAAATGAAAGGAACGTAGTGAAACCTCTGCTGTAGATCACTGACATATTACTTTTACATTTAATCCGTTTTGACACTCGATTTTAGACACTTTTGACAGTAAGTGACATTAAACACTAATTGTTTTGACATTCAATTTGATGAAGACATTTCATTTTTTGACACTGAATTTTTTAATACAATTTTTTACACTATATTATTCTGATACTCATTTTCTTACATACTTTTTACATTCCGTTTTAATTAGGCTGACACACAGCAATTTTTTCCCACTCAATTTCTTTTACAGTACATTGTTTTGACACTCAATTATTTTCTAATTATAAAACCACATTTATTATGAATAATTGTTTAAAACAATTTGTTATGAAGAAAAAATGATTATTGACATTAAACACTCGATAATTGTTTCGACATTCAATTTGACGACAATTTTTACACATTCTTTTTTACACTATTATTTTGACACTAAATTATTTTACACTAAATTACTCTCCTCGTCTCTTAGCTCCTCCTCTCCTCCTCTCTTAGCTCCTCCTCTCTTAGCTCCTCCTCTCCTCCTCTCTTAGCTCCTCCTCTCTTAGCTCCTCCTCTTCTCCTCTCTTAGCTCCTCTTCTCTCTTAGCTCCTCCTCTCTTAGCTCCTCTTCTCCTCTCTTAGCTCCTCTTCTCCTCTTTTAGCTCCTCTTCTCCTCTCTTAGCTCCTCCTCTCTTAGCTCCTCCTCTCCTCCTCTCTAGCTCCTCCTCTCCTCCTCTCTTAGCTCTCTTCTCCTCTCTTAGCTCCTCCTCTTCTCCTCTCTTAGCTCCTCCTCTCTTAGCTCCTCCTCTCTTAGCTCCTCCTCTCTTAGCTCCTCCTCTTCTCCTCTCTTAGCTCCTCTTCTCCTCTTTTAGCTCCTCTTCTCCTCTCTTAGCTCCTCGTCTCTTAGCTCCTCCTCTCTTAGCTCCTCCTCTCTTAGCTCCTCCTCTTCTCCTCTCTTAGCTCCTCGTCTCTTAGCTCCTCCTCTTAGCTCCTCCTCTCTTAGCTCCTCTTCTCCTCTCTTAGCTCCTCGTCTCTTAGCTCCTCCTCTTCTCCTCTCTTAGCTCCTCTTCTCTTAGCTCCTCCTCTCTTAGCTCCTCTTCTCCTCTCTTAGCTCCTCTTCTCCTCTCTTAGCTCCTCCTCTCTTAGCTCCTCCTCTCTTAGCTCCTCTTCTCCTCTCTTAGCTCCTCTTCTCCTCTCTTAGCTCCTCCTCTCTTAGCTCCTCCTCTCTTAGCTCCTCCTCTCTTAGCTCCTCGTCTCTTAGCTCCTCCTCTTAGCTCCTCCTCTCTTAGCTCCTCTTCTCCTCTCTTAGCTCCTCGTCTCTTAGCTCCTCCTCTTCTCCTCTCTTAGCTCCTCTTCTTAGCTCCTCCTCTCTTAGCTCCTCTTCTCCTCTCTTAGCTCCTCTTCTCCTCCTCTTAGCTCCTCCTTCTTAGCTCCTCTTCTCCTCTCTTAGCTCCTCGTCTCTTAGCTCCTCCTCTTCTCCTCTCTTAGCTCCTCTTCTCTTAGCTCCTCCTCTCTTAGCTCCTCTTCTCCTCTCTTAGCTCCTCTTCTCCTCTCTTAGCTCCTCCTCTCTTAGCTCCTCCTCTCTTAGCTCTCTTCTCCTCTCTTAGCTCCTCTTCTCCTCTCTTAGCTCCTCCTCTCTTAGCTCCTCCTCTCTTAGCTCCTCCTCTCTTAGCTCCTCCTCTCTTAGTTCCTCCTCTCTTAGTTCCTCCTCTCCTCGTGTGCCGCCTTCAGAGAAACGCTGACGGTCTGCGTTTCCAAAACAAATGTGCCATGTCCTTCCCCGACCCTCCCCACCCACAAGGTCCCTACCTCCTACATCCTCCCCCCCCCCATGCTTCCTAGCTCCTCCAACACATCCCGGGGCAAAGGCTGCAGGAGGAAGAGGGCTTTAGATCACTAAAACATGTATAACGGGGTTTTCTGTCATTTTATGTTTTCATTCAGTCTCCATCAAAAGTTTAAGAGCAGTTAAATAAATGAATCACGTTTCTCATGGCGAGTGAGACAAAAGCTTTGATTGAAAACAGTTAACATGTGGTTCTAAGTTTGGATCAGCTGCAAAAACAGACTATTATTAAAAGGTTCACTCTTTGTTTTTGTCTCGCTCCCCTTTCCTCTGGTTGCAGAAGTTCTGCTTTGAACCTTGTTGAGATCCAACCATGAGAAATGTGAATCTTTATAAACTGGTGTTAAACTTTTGATCTGGACTGACTGTAGAGCGGGTCGTCTCATGACCGGGTGAAGGTAGAAAAGTGCTTTATATATTTACAAAATAAAAGCACACATTTAAACCTGGCTCTGTGGGTTTTTTTAGATTTTGTCGCTGTCACATAAAAACAATAACAGAAACCTTGTATCACATGTTTCCCTCATGTTTGTGTCCGTGATCCACAGCAGAAGCTCCACATCCATGCCTACATTCAATTCAGCGACTAAAGCGTCCCCGTGTTTGTCTGACCTCACAGGCAGTGATACTGAGGCGGTAACTGGGGTGATAACAGCCTCTGGTCCCACGGCGACCGTCACCGGGCGACAGCTGTCAGGGAGGTGAGGACCCCCCTCCTCACCCACCCGTGAGGGGGGTCCACAGGGAGACTCCGACAGATGCACATGAGAGTCATGGAGTCTCTCACACTGAGGATCAGAACGACCTGGGGAAATATCACTGAGGTCCTCGGAGTTCCTGCTCGTGTCGGTCATTTGGAAAGTAAAAATCCCCTAAAACTCCTCAGTCCTCAGGTGGTTCTAATCCCGTCTGAAAACTCCTCAGACTCAGTTGGTTCTAATCACGTGTGAAAACTCCTCAGTCCTCAGGTGGTTCTAAACCCGTCTGAAAACTCCTCAGTCCTCAGGTGGTTCTAATCCCGTCTGAAAACTCCTCAGTCCTCAGTTGGTTCTAATCCCGTCTGAAAACTCCTCAGACTCAGTTGGTTCTAATCACGTCTGAAAACTCCTCAGTCCTCAGTTGGTTCTAATCCCGTCTGAAAACTCCTCAGACTCAGGTGGTTCTAATCACGTCTGAAAACTCCTCAGTCCTCAGTTGGTTCTAATCACGTCTGAAAACTCCTCAGTCCTCAGTTGGTTCTAATCCGTCTGAAAACTCCTCAGTCCTCAGTTGGTTCTAATCCCGTCTGAAAACTCCTCAGTCCTCAGTTGTTCTAATCCCGTCTGAAAACTCCTCAGACTCAGGTGGTTCTAATCACGTCTGAAAACTCCTCAGTCCTCAGTTGGTTCTAATCCCGTCTGAAAACTCCTCAGTCCTCAGGTGGTTCTAATCCCGTCTGAAAACTCCTCAGACTCAGTTGGTTCTAATCACGTGTGAAAACTCCTCAGACTCAGGTGGTTCTAATCCCGTGTGACTATTTTGACACTTTTTTTCCAAGTCGCTTTTAGATTTGGGTAAAGCCAAACTGGAGAAAAAGTGCTGGGCTCAGGCGGGAGTTAAGACCCTGGCGGGGCCCGGGTGTGGGCGGGGCTTACCTGGCTCGCGCACCAGCAGCTGGGCCGTGGCCTGAGCGCTGCCCGCCGCGCTCTCCGCCACGCACTGGTAAAAACCCTCGTCCGACTTCACCAAACCCAGAACCTGCAGCGTCCCGCCGTCCTGCACAGAGAGGGGAACGTTATCTCCACTTTCACTTTAACGGCAGAACATGTGGTGGTAACTACGGTAACGGGACTCGGTTTAACAAAGGGACCTGTCCATGTGACACAAAAACTGACACAAAGTCCGGGGTTTTCTCTCTCAGCACAATATGAACTAAGGTCACATGAGATTAGGGGGGAAAAAATGAAGAAATTAGAAAAAGAAATGCGGGAAGAAAGTGGAAAAACGAAAATGAAATAGAACTAGAAAAATATTAGACAAATAATCTGGACAAAAATTAGGAGGAAAAAAAAGTTGGAAAAAATGAAAACAATAAAAAGTAGAAAAAAATTTGATATTAGATATACAAAAAATTCCTACATAAAAATCTGACAAAAATTTTGAAAAAAGAAAATAGTTGAAAAAAGTGGGAAAAAAAGATATTTCTTTTTAGGGAAAAACGTGGAAAGAATGTGACCAAATTAAAAAAGAAAAAGGACAAAATTAGGAGAAAAAAAGTTGGAAAAAATATTTAAAAAAAATCTATATTAGATATTTAAAAAATTGCTAATAAAAATATCTGACAAAAAGTTTGAAAATAAAAACTTGAAAGAAGTGAAAAAAGACATTTATTAAAAAAATAAAAAAAACCCGAACACATAAATTAGATTTTTTTTTCTCTTTCTTTTAATTAGGAAAAACATGTGGAAAGAATAAGAAACACATTTGGAAAAAATCCGGTCCGACTGATATGGCGCCTAAAGGCATCCAAAAGTAGAGAGTGGAGTATTTTTGACAAAGTAGGCAAAAGACAGGAGTGTAAAATAGACTAAAAGTGTCCTGAAATATAAGACTTTGTTGGGTTTTTGACAAATTTGACTAAATAAGGACAAAACCAAGGATTCACTGCAAAAACTGATGCAGAAATAAGATCATTTGATTTGATTCAAGCCGGTAAAATTAAAACAATCTCTCAATGAGGCTTAGAGCAAGAAAACTAAAACCAGGAAAAACAAATCTCTTTCCACTGACGGATTATTTCACTCATGAAGATCTTTTCTTACCACGATCTGGAAGTAGTCCGAGGGGATGACGTCCTCGCCGTTCTTCACCCAGCGGACAGCAGGGGGCGGCGTCCCGGTGACCGCACACTCCAGCTCCACGTCTGTGGACTCCAGAGCCGCGACGCTGGACGGGAAGCTCAGGAACTGCGGCGGCACTGGGGACGGATCGGGTTCAACACAGATTACTATTTATTCATTATGATTTACTTCAGGATGGATCATTGTGCGCTCGGTCAGAGGCTTCAGACGGAGGAGAGGACTTTAGGCTCAGAGCAACATCACAACACTTTTAGTTTTGTGTAGAGTGGAAACTAAAGTCACTGGAACAAACATTAACTCACATAAAGAGAAATGAAAGAACTAAATGAGCTCAAGATCAGCACAGAGTCTGATCCTTCAAGCACAAGTTAGTTTTATTTTTCATCAAAATGATTTATTATGAGTGCGAGGGGATGGGAGGGCATCTGACGTACAGGAGAGCAGGGGCTTTGTGTGGAAAGAGGATTTAAATAAGTCCACTTTAATCCGTGTTCAGGCTGAGGGTCATTTAAATCATACTGTTCTGTCTGACCCTCCAGCATCCGCTCCAGGTCCAGTGCAGTGAAATCCAGTCCGGGCTTTACCTGCAGCCCAGGCTGCTGCTCAGAGATGTTTACTTTTCATATGAAAAGGTCGAATAAACATGTGCAACAATAACAGGAATAAACAACAGAAGCCGAGAGGAGAGAGAGATGTTATGGTGAAGGAACTGAGGTTTGGGCCACGTTTAGGTGATGTTTGGGCCACGTTTAGGCCATGTTTAGGCCTTGTTTGGGCCATGTTTAGGCCATGTTTGGGCCATGTTTGGGCCATGTTTAGGCCATGTTTAGGCCATGTTTGGGCCATGTTTAGGCCATGTTTAGGCCATGTTTGGGCCATGTTTGGGCCATGTTTGGGCCATGTTTGGGCCATGTTTGGGCCACGTTTAGGCCACGTTTGGGCCACGTTTGCGCCATGTTTGCGCCATGTTTGCGCCATGTTTGGGCCATGTTTGGGCCATGTTTGCGCCATGTTTGGGCCACGTTTAGGCCATGTTTGGGCCATGTTTGGGCCATGTTTGGGCCATGTTTGGGCCATGTTTAGGCCATGTTTGGCATGTTGGGCCACGTTTAGGCCATGTTTAGGCCACGTTTAGGCCATGTTTAGGCCATGTTTGGGCCATGTTTAGGCCATGTTTAGGCCATGTTTAGGCCATGTTTGGGCCATGTTTAGGCCATGTTTGGGCCACGTTTAGGCCATGTTTGGGCCATGTTTAGTTGATGTTTGGGCCACGTTTAGGCAATGTTTAGGCCATGTTTAGTTGATGTTTGGGCCATGTTTAGTTGATGTTTGGGCCATGTTTGGGCCATGTTTAGTTGATGTTTGGGCCATGTTTGGGCCATGTTTAGTTGATGTTTAGGCCATGTTTGGGTCATGTTTAGGCCATGTTTGGGCCACGTTTAGGCCATGTTTGGGCCACGTTTAGGCCATGTTTGGGCCATGTTTAGTTGATGTTTGGGCCACGTTTAGGCAATGTTTAGGCCATGTTTAGTTGATGTTTGGGCCATGTTTAGTTGATGTTTGGGCCATGTTTGGGCCATATTTAGTTGATGTTTGGGCCACGTTTAGGCATGTTTAGGCCATGTTTAGTTGATGTTTGGGCCATGTTTAGTTGATGTTTGGGCCATGTTTGGGCCATGTTTAGTTGATGTTTGGGCCATGTTTGGGCCATGTTTAGGTGATGTTTAGGCCATGTTTGGGTCATGTTTAGGCATGTTGGGCCACGTTTAGGCCATGTTTGGGCCACGTTTAGGCCATGTTTGGGCCATGTTTAGTTGATGTTTGGGCCACGTTTAGGCAATGTTTAGGCCATGTTTAGTTGATGTTTGGGCCATGTTTAGTTGATGTTTGGGCCATGTTTGGGCCATGTTTGGGCCATATTTAGTTGATGTTTGGGCCACGTTTAGGCAATGTTTAGGCCATGTTTAGTTGATGTTTGGGCCATGTTTAGTTGATGTTTGGGCCATGTTTGGGCCATGTTTAGTTGATGTTTAGGCCATGTTTGGGCCATGTTTAGTTGATGTTTGGGCCATGTTTGGGCCATGTTTAGTTGATGTTTGGGCCATGTTTGGGCCATGTTTGGGCCATGTTTAGTTGATGTTTAGGCCATGTTTGGGTCATGTTAGGCCACGTTTAGTTGATGTTTGGGCCATGTTTAGTTGATGTTTGGGCCATGTTTGGGCCATGTTTAGTTGATGTTTGGGCCATGTTTGGGCCATGTTTAGTTGATGTTTAGGCCATGTTTGGGTCATGTTTAGGCCACGTTTAGGTGATGTTTGGGCCATGTTTGGGCCATGTTTAGGTGATGTTTTAATTGTTTACCTAACACAGTGAGCGTTGCCGTGGCGCTGACGTTGTGGTGTTTGTTGGAGGCGGTGCAGCTGTAGGTCCCCGAGTCGTCGTCGGTCACACTGTGGATGACGAGGCTCGATCCGCCCAGAAGAGAATACTTTTTAATCCTACGGAAAGAGAGACAGAGATTAGAGCAAACTCTCTCTTTACCATGTTTATTCTCTGAGATTTATCCAGGAAGTGACTCCAACATGTCTGTGTGGCTCCCTGGTCTTTCCCACGCTTATTCATTCACAAATACTGACATGTTTGGTATCCACGTGTAGCATGAAAGGCTGTGACCGAGATGACGCTGTAATCCAAATATGGTCATTTCCTTTGTGGGAGACAGCAGCGGCTAAAGACGGGAGAAATATACACAGGGCGCATGTGCAGACAAAGGGACTAAACTTTAGGGCCGTTTTCTCCAAGTAAGGCTTTTATTTTGAAACAGCAGCAAATTTAAGGCTTTTTTTTGGAAAACACCACAATTTTAAGGCTTTTATTTTGAAATATTCTGAAGTTGTGACATTTTTAGCTTTGATTATTTCGATTTCGTCGCTGAAAATATTGGTTTTGAAAAGTTTGGAAAAGTCGGGTTTGGAAAGGTTTGGTTTCTGATTGGATCAGTGTCCTGACACAGAGACACATCAGACTAAGGACATTTACAACTATATTTATTCCAAAACTTGGAATTTAATTTAATTTTAGAACTAATACGTCACAAAATAAAACCACACATTTAAACTCTGAACATTATTTAGATTCTGAAGTTTGGTTGTCTTTATGCATAAAACACCTTATGTTTCTATAGTAAAACGTAAAATACCAGAAACTTGCAGAAACTTCCCCTCATATGTATGTGAGTAATCTACAGCAGAAGTTTCAAAACGATGTCTCTGGGTTTAATACTTTTGCCCATTCACCTTATAGCCTTATAGTAAACATGACTAACAGAGAGGAGCAGATGAAGATGATGCAGAGAAGGATCACCTGGTCTCGATGAGCTCGTCTCCTCTTCTCCAGGTGACGCTGGGCGAGGGGAAGCCCGAGGCCAAACACTCCAGGACGGCGTCTGTCCCCTGGGGGGCGCTGATGGGGGACGGACGCAGCAGGAAGGAGGGGCCACGCGGGACTCCGGGCTCGGGGGAGAGAGACAAACAAAAAACTGTCTCCAAACTTCACCCAAACTGGTTTTACAGCGTGCTTTAAAGGCAAACTGAGATCTTTGTCAGTTCCTCGTTCCTCACCTGCTGCGCTCCACACCTGTGTCCCATCACACAATCCACTCCCCCCCCCCCCACCCCACACGCCGCCGTCCAGGATCCGCCCCCCCGCCCACTTACCTTTAATAAACACTTCTTATGTTTCTGCCAGTCCTTGTTCACGACATCACTGCTTTATACTCTTGCTTGAGTACAATTATTTCAAAGTAACCTTACTAATATTAAAGTAGTAGCAGTAATGGAGGTAGTAGTTCAAATGTAAGGCTTTTATTTTGAAAATGCCGCATATTGAAGGCTTTTATTTTGAAAATATCACACATTTAAGGCTTTTATTTTGAAAATGATGCAAATTTAAGGCTTTTATTTTGAAAACACAACAAATTTAAGGCTTTTATTTTGAAAATGCAACAAATTTAAGGCTTTTATTTTGAAAATGCCGCAAATTTAAGGCTTTTATTTTGAAAAATCACAAATTTAAGGCTTTTATTTAGAACATTATTACACATCTGATTCCTGACAGATTTATGGAGCTTTACATTTTTTTGCTTTGTTTAGATTCCGTTGCTGAAAATGAAAACATTTTTGGTTTGGAAACGTTTTTGTTTTCTGCTTGGATGATTGTCCTGACACAGATACATGTAGTAGTAGTAGTAGTAGTAGTAGTAGTAGTAGTAGTAGTAGTAGTAGTGACCTTAGTAGTTGAAGTACTGACCTGTCAGCACCCGTAGCTCCGCGTCGTTGCCCGTGCGCACGCTCCCGGGGTTCTGGGCCACGCAGCGGTAGTGGGCGGAGTCTGACGGCCTCAGCTGTGACATCATCAGCGTGCCCGACGGCAGCAGGGCGAGGCGCGTGTCCTCGCTCGGCTCCAGGGCCAGGTCCACGCCGTCTTTCTGCCAGCGCACCGAGGGGGCGGGGTCTCCCACCACCGCGCACCTGAAGAGGGCGGAGTCCCCCAGGTACGAGGAGGCGGGGTCAGTGGGGGCGAGCACGCGCAGCGGCCCTGGGGGGAGAGAGAGAGCTGACTTTACAGAGAGGAAAGTAAAACATGTGACAAAATGAATAAAATAACAGAAAAGCGTTGGGAAAGTGACGAAAATATCCTTTTAGATCAGGCTTGTGGGTCTTAGCTTTCAAATGAGGCGTTACTCTGGCCTAGAGGCTGTAACAGTATAGATTTGGGTAAAGCTGAATTGGAGTAAATGCACTTGGTTATGGCGGGAGTTAAGAGGTTAAAGAGTGGAATGAAAATGGCAGAGTTTGGCAGCTGGCGTCTTTCATAAAGGAGATGAGCGTATTTGGATTACAGAGTGTTGTCGGGGGGATTTCCTGCTACACGTGGATACCAAACATGTCAGTATTAGTGAATGAATAAGCGTGGGAAAGACCAGGGAGCGACTCAGCCACCTCAGACCAGAATGAACCCGGTAAAGGGTCTGTTTGTCTCGCGCTCTGACCCGGTGTCGTGACTCTTTCCGCTCCCGGTGCGATGTTCTGCGCGTGACGTGAGCGTGTGCGACCGGCGAGCTGCGAGGAGGCGGCGGCACCGAGGATCTGAGGTGACAGAGTGCTTTGCTGCCGCGGTGCTCTGCCCAAACGCCTCACCGTCAGAACGCCGCCGCGGGAAACCAAAGGGGACGGGAGGGTTCATGGCGTTCACGTCCGGGACGGGAGGGTGAGTCAGAGGGGGGGGGAGTCAGAGAGAGGGGAGAGGGAGGGGGGGGGGGGGTCAGAGAGGGGGGGAGACAGAGGGGGGGGGGAGTCAGAGAGAGGGGAGAGGGAGGGGGGGGACGTGTGGGAGAAGGACTTCACATTTACATTCAATTTGTTAAAATTACAATAGAGTCAGGATTATATCGTCCACACACGAGATCATATCGACACTGCTGTTTGGGTCATTTAGACAGAGTATCAAAACTATACATTTTTGAAAACTTTATTAAATAAACAAAGTTTCCATTTGCACTAAGAAAGGTGCGATAATAACATTTATATGGGGAGTGAAAAACCTTTTGGTCCAATATAAAAAGTCAATGAAACCCTTGTCATATGTTTGATGGCGTTGCCGTAGCGATGACCAGAACTCCACATTTACTCTCATTGTTTTTCTCATTGCTCAGACCATAAGGTTTACAAAAACAAATCGTTTTCATCCTCAACAGTGGAAATCTAAACTTATCTCCAATGTCAGGAAGTGGGAGGAAATTGGTAAATAATACAATAATAAATAATAATAATAATAAATAATAAAACAGTATGTGGGAAATGGGGATTTTAATCATTATTTTTATATAAAAAGATAAAAAATATCTATATATAATATAAACCTCTTAACTCCCGCCTTAACCGAGTGCATTTTCTCTAGTTCGGCTTTACCCAAATCTAAACGCTTCTCGACTGGAGCTCACTGAGTGTTTAACGCCTCATTTTTTCGTTAGGATTGGCACATGTTCTGGCTTATTTGACATGATTTGGTTAAATGTTTGTGGCTTAAATGCACACACACACACACACACACACACACACACACACACACGCACTACACACACACACACACACACACACACACACAAAACAAACTGCGGCGGAAAAATATTGATTTTTCTTTTGATAAATTAGTTTTTAAATGGTTTGATTTTGTTGATATATTACTTACAAAGACTTTTTCAGAGGGGATTTTGGATATCTGTAAAAATAAAAAATGTGCCTTGTTTTTTAACATTCCAAACTCAATAAATCAGGCTAAGAATTATTAAACATCTGAAAACATCTTCCAAATATTGTTCAATCCAAGGCTGGCACATTTGAAGTCTGTAGGAGCGACTGATGTTTTTGCCCCAATGAGAGAAAAATGCCTTTTGAGGAAATGGCTCTTGAAATTACAATTTCCCTGATAAATCTATGGAGAAACATTGAATCAGTGCGATATTTAAACATGTTATTGTGAAGATTAGGCATCATTTTTATTTCCAGGTGAAAGTTTATATGTTCAGAGACTAATCTGGTCCCAAACCGGAAAACTGAAACAATTGAGTTTTACCTGTAGTGTCTCCCATTAAAGTCCATATCACAGGTTTTAATGCTTTTGAAAATATGACTTATTTAAATGGATTACATCAGTTGTATAGTTATCATTTTATTTCAGTGAAGCAGCAATTTTAATGAAGAAAATTGGCCAGAAATTTTTATTTGAATGTTTAAGCTGCTGACAGGAAGTGACATAAAAGAAGGTAAAGTTCCATTACAGTTTGACTCACTCATTTCCCATTAAAGGGATATTTCAGGATGTTTGACATTGGGCCTCATTTCCTAGTTATCCAGAGTGTTGTTGATGTCTGGAGATATGTTTTTCTTAAATTCATGCAGTTCTTATATTTGAAGAGTCTAGTGACGCTAGGCTAATGCTAGGCTAGTGCATTTCTATGGTATCAGTTAGCCTGCATTAAAAACAGTCTGACCCACTCCACAGTGCACCTGAGGCAAATCACTTATAACACCAGACTAACCATATAAATGTCTGTGTTAATAGAATCATTTAAAATAACTTATATTTGAGCAGCATCAGCTTCGTGGCTGTAAGCTAACGCAGCGGCGGAGTGATCTGCCAGAAAATAGTCCCTCAAAATGCGGTAATTCATGTGATACAAGGTCAGTTATATTTCAAACATGATTCTATTAACACAGACATTTATATGGTTAGTCTGGTGTTATAAGTGATTTACCTCAGGTGCACTGTGGAGTGGGTCACACTGTTTTTAATGCAGGCTAACTGATACCATAGAAATGCTTTAGCCTTGCCCTAGCCTAGCGCCACTAGACTCTTCAAATATAAGAACTGCATGAATTTAAGAAAAACATATCTCCAGACATCAACAACACTCTGGATAACTAGGAAATGAGGCCCAATGTCAAAAATCCTGAAATATCCCTTTAACTTAACATGGTCGGCACGGCAACAGTTTAAAATTGTTTACCTTCTTTTATGTCACTTCCTGTCAATAAGGAAGTAAATGGTCTCAACTTATATAGCACTTCTCCACCTTCGTTAGGCACTCAAAGCGCTTTACAGTAAAGGATCCACTCACCCATTCACTCTCTCATTCATACTCCAGTGTACACAGACACTGGAGGCAAGCAGGGTGAAGTGTCTTGCCCAAGGACACAATGACAGTGTGTATCTTCAGGAGGCGGGATTTGAACTCCCGACCTTCCGATCATGAGACGACCCGCTCTACCATCTGCGCCACCGTCGCCCCAAGTGAAACTATAAACATCACTAAAATGGCCAAACTAAAGAAAGCTGAAAGGAAAATCTTAAATATAATGTGTTGAGTGTGACTAAAGGTCTGTAGCTCAGCCTGGACTTACCGGCCACGCTGACCCTGGCGCCGCGGCTGACCACGCTGCCCGCCCCTCTGCGGTGGCGAGGCACTGGTAGCGGCCCTCGTCGGAGCGCTGGTGTCGCGCGTGCACCACGTCCCGGATCAGGAGCGTCCCGTTGGGGAACACCGTCCTCCGCTCGTCCACGAAGGAGCTGAGCGCCACGCCCTCCTTACGCCACGCCACGGACACCGGCCAATCGCAGCGCGCCTCGCAGTCCAGCCGCAGCACGCCGCCGCGAACCACCACCACGTCCTGAGGCTCCTGCACGAAGGACAGGTCCACGAAGCCCGGGGAGTCTGAGGACAGAGGGACGAGAGCCGATTCACCTTTAGATTATAAATAAAACACCAGGGAGAGTAAACTGGTCATGGTCATGTTCCAAAGCAGCCCGAGGGAAACAACCACCACTACTTTAACAAACGCTGGATTATGATGACTATATGTATATTTTCCTTTGTGAGAAATCTCCAAAACCAAAACTGACAAAAGTTTTTCCTCATCAGTGTTTGACAAACCTGACATTATGTTTAAGTGTGAAAGTCTTTTCTACTGGACAACATCACGCTCATGTTTTTGAATATTGTCATCACTTTCGGACGCCTTTCAGAGATAATAATTAGTTCATATGAGCTGACAGAGGAGACGATGAACTTTGAGGCAGTTTTTGTTTCATGTGGATTCTGCCTCTAATGACTGAGATATAAACCAAAAACAAGACAAACACATCTGCAGTTTGCCAGTTACCATAGTTACCATAGTTACCATAGTTACCACCATGGAATTTTCAGTTGCTCCGCCTCAATTGTAAACTATTGGCTCTTTAGAAAGTTGTGATGTCACGTGAACGCAGCCTATTGCTGGGTTGCAGGTTCTAGAATGTGATGATGTCACAGTGGGGGAGGAGCCAGTTTTTCCTATTAACTGCATTACACTTTCACAAGTCGTATCTAAAAAGATTTATGAATTACAAAAATGATCATTAATATCAGTCACTGGGTCCATGATCTCTGTACTAGACCAAAAAGGTCCTTCTTTATACCTCTTTATAATATTGTAAGCCTTTAGAACGCTGTGATGTCATTTGAAACCCAGCAATAGATACAGACGGCGTCTCTGGAATCGCCCATATATGGTCATGTTTGAAAACAGTTAAGGGGAAAACAATTTGGAGAAACATCTACACTTTCTCTAATTATTCAAAAACTACAAATGCTGAATTATGAATATAGTTTTCTACTAAATAAAGATGCAAAGACATGGAGAGGAGCAAAGTGGTTCAACAGCCCATGAATAGAGGAGAATGCTAACATGATGCTTCATGTTAGCGTCATGCTAATGCTAAAGCAAGTTATCGTTAGCTACGACTGCCCTTTTTTCACTTCTACTGAACAATCTGCTGTGAGAAAATATCCATATGGGCCTGATTTACACTTGACTTTATTTGTATGTGATAAGTTCACATTCCATCAGAAAACAGCTAAAAAGAGTGAAAACTCCTCTTTCCCAAAAGATTCTATTTTCCCCCTCGGTGATGCCACGCCCCCTTCTATGATGCAATGCCGTCTGTATAGAGTTCAGGAAATTCCACAGTTACCATGGAGATCCGCCATTCTGTGCAGCTGTTCCATAGACTAACATTGGATACAAACTAGGGCCGCAACTAATGATTTTTTTCTTTCTATTTATTTATCTATCACATAAAGCTAAAGTGGCGCCGCTTCAGGACGTGCTGATGGAGTTAACTTAAAGTGAGTGTTTGTTGGCGGCTCTTGGTGCCAAATCTGCTTCTGATTGGACGAGACACAGACGGATATTTATGAAATGTTCAATGTACAAAACACTACATACCCTAACTTTAAAACAAAGTAGATTTTCATAAAAAATTTCATGTCATTTTTGCTTTGTTTGAGTCTGAGTTTACTAGAAAACGATTAATCAATTACTAAAATAATTGTCGACTATTTCAATAATCGATTAGTTGTTTCAGCTCTAATAAAATCAGTATAAAAAGTGGAGAAAAAGCCGTGGAACAGCTCCGTGAGCTGCTGAGTCACTGCTGGTAAATACATGTAACACACTGTGGTGTCCAAGTGTTTTAATGTGAACAATAACTAACTAATCCTTTAGTTTACAAATGCTGCTAATCCCATAATGCTTAGCGATATGACATCACATTCCCACATTACTGAAGCATCAGGAATTAAAGTGGTTTTACGACATGGTAAATGGACTCAACTTATAAAGCACTTTACAGCAAGGAACCAGTCACCCATACACCAGTGTACGCACACACTAGAGGAAAACCCCAAGAAACAAGAACGATGTCTATTTCTGTTGCTAAGATTCCTCTGGACTGATCTGTATTCAGCTCAGATATAATCATGCAGCTGGACAGACTTACATGACCTAAAGTAGTGAGAAAACAGACTGAACTCCAATGACTTTAGAGCAAGTTTCATGACTCCATTGATACTGTTTTTGTCTCCAAGGGAAAGGTCTTTAAACCAGCGAATAAAAGAGAAACACTAAAGGCTCTCGATAAATGCTTCATAGAATCGCACTAGAAGACGGTTCTATGATGTCATTTCTATTCAAGATAGAAATGAAATCATGTATTACTTACATCTGGAAAACGAAAATGTAAAATATTGAGCAAAAATAATCAAAGGCAAAGTTGTACAAAGGCTAATGCAAAAATCTAATGGTAGAAATAAGTCACTGTTTAAATACTATCATAATAATAATAAACAACACAGACACTGAGTTACTATGATGTTGACTTATCATTATTACCTTTATAAATAAACAAAGTGAGACCCGGGAAACAAGTGACAAATTAAGCCTTGGAAAACAATGATACTATGATATGCAATACATATCAAAAATAACAATAACATGGCATATATACAATTCTGATACAACTTCTCTTAACAGTACTTTTCTCAGGTAAATAACTAATTACAACCAATTTGCTGTGAAAAAGTTTGCACTTCAATCTCTGAATAAAATGCCTTGTGCTATTTCCCTCCGCTATAAGTCACACAGACTTGCTTCAGCTTGCTCTCGATAACCAGCACCTGCCTTGATAAATGAGAGTTAAAGCAGCACTAAGTAACTTGTTCACCTTAATAAATCCTTTCTGTAGTCCCTCTGGGGGTAATACAAGTGTTAATGGGATGATTGGAGGTCTTTCATCGCCCCCTGGTGTCTCTGGCCAGAAAACCACAATTACACCTTTCCAATACACACTAATGGAATCACGAAGAAGAAGCTAACAGGCTAACGGGCAAAGCTAACTGCGGGTTAGCGCCACTTAAACAGTATTTACAGCCAAGTTTGAGTGAAAAAAATGATCTCCATTGTGTAACTGGATGAACAATAT
Source organism: Neogobius melanostomus (assembly GCA_007210695.1). Lineage (NCBI taxonomy): Eukaryota > Metazoa > Chordata > Actinopteri > Gobiiformes > Gobiidae > Neogobius > Neogobius melanostomus. Next base: position 185,762 of record VHKM01000960.1, on the reverse strand, counting down.
CCCTCTGTCCCTTTGTCTTTTCTGTCAGCGTAGTATTTACTCTCACGGACAATTAATGAGTAAAAAACACAACATGCTACGACACCTGCAGTGGCGCTTGTGGCCTCTAGGGGCACGAGTTACTTAGTACTGCTTTAAAGGGATATTTCAGGATTTTTGACATAGGACCTTATTTCCTTGTTATCCAGAGTGTTGTTGTTATCTGGAGATATTTTAGCTTTTTTATTCACTCAGTCCTTATATTTGAAGAGTTTAGTGGTGCTAGGCTAGTGTTAGGCTAGTGCATGTCTATGGTAACTAGTAGCCTGCATTAAAAACCTCTTCAAAATCATGGGCTCGTCCTCCAAACGTTGCCATATCTGATTTGTAGAAAGCTCCTTTGTGAATTCCACCTGTAGTAATGCGGCCGCAGGTAAATAAACGACTGTAGATCCGGTAACCGAGCAGATCACTCGGCTGCTGCGTAGCTACAACCAGGAAGCTGATGCTGCTCAAGTATAAGTTATTTTAAAACATTATTCAGTCGACACAGACATTTATATGGTTAGTCTGGTGTTATAAGTGATTTCCCTCAGGTGCACTGTGCTTGGGTCAGACTGTTTTTAATGCAGGCTACTAGTTACCATAGACATGCACTAGCCTAGCACGCTAAACTCTTCAAATATAAGGACTACATGAATAAAATAAAATAAAATCTCCAGACATCAACAACACTCTGGATAACTAGGAAATGAGGCCCAATGTCAAAGATCCTGAAATATCCCTTTAAGGAGGAAACTTAAAACCTCATCATTGAGCACTGCGTGAAGCATCTCTGTTTTCACCTGCAGCGTCTCATTCAGAATCGAACCTGAAACCCTCCGGTCTGTTCCCAGCACAGAGCCCAGACTCTGACAGAAGCTTCTGGAAAGGCGAATATTCTTTGGACAGATCAGTTTGTGCGTCAGCGTCGTGTTAAATAAATAAGCGTGTTGGGTTTGAAGTGGTGCGTTCGCTGCCTGCAGGATCCGCCGCCGCTCGTCGCGTCTGATCTCAGTTGTTTGTCTTTGATTCAAACAGAGATGTTACAAAACGCGGCTCACAGGAGCGACGTGGGGAAAAACGTGGAGCAGTGAAGGCATCACAGAGACTCAGCGCTTTGTAAAAACAAGTTTCATCAGGCAGACGGCGCTGCAGGGGAAACGTTTAAAGACTTCTGCTGTAGATTACTACATATGTGAGAAAAATATGAAATCTGAATAATGGACAGAGTCAGGTTTACATGTGTGGTTTTCATTAGTGACATTAACTTATTCGGTGGGAAAGTTATTTGTGTTAACATTTAGTTTTGGAAGTAGAAAATGTCTGAAGTGTTGATGAAAACGATGTTAACTGGCCTTAGATTCAAAATGTAATCATTTTAGGACTTTTGCAATTTATAATATGGATGGAAAATGTTAGGTGCTAATACTGTTAGCATCCTTATGGCACTCTCCATGTGTATTAGCATCGGTGTTGCCACAGATTACTTGAATAAGTAATAGATTACTGATTACTCCTTTGAAAAGTAACTTAGTTACTTTACTGATTACTTGATTTTAAAAGTAACTAAGTGAGATTACAAGTTTCTTTATTACATTGAGCTACAGCCGACAACATCTCCACCGTCTCAACACACTAATGACAAACCCTTTTATCGACACTCACTTTAATGGAAGTGCGTTTTAACAGTACTAGTTACTGAAAAAGTAATCCGATTACAGTAATCCGTTACTAAGTAATTAGTAACTGGCAGTTAGCACGATGCTAATTGTGCTAACTCGCTAATGCAATCGATTTAAAATAGGATTTTAGCTAACTTTGAGCTGATTATTATACATTTACTTTGTATATTTATCTAAACAAGACTCCAATATGTTAAAGTTGAAGTACCTGACTTTTTGTGGTTGTAGAATAAGTTTATTTTTGCCAGTGTGTTGTGAACACAATAAAGAACAGATCTTATTGCATTGTCTTCATCTAAATGTTGATTGAGCGATAGAGGAAAGAAGTAGAATCTAAATGTGTGCTTCACGTTGCCGCCGCTCACAGCTGTACAAGGCCATGGAACATAGAATTCATTTGCTTGAACATTCCTGTGTGCTGGAGGGATTGTGAAAGCTGAAACCTCGGGTACCCAGCTTTAACTTGTCTTAGATTCCAAATGTAGTCATTTTAGGAAGTTTCCAGTTTGTATTTTGTAATAAAAATGTTAGGCGCTAATACCATTAGCATCCTTATGGCATTCTCCATGTACAGTAGCATCGCTAATGCAATTGGTTTTTTGTTGTGTTTTTTTTTACTATATTTATCTAAACAAGACTGTAATATCTTAACTTGCCTTAGATTCTAAATGTAGTCATTTAAGGAGGTCTAATACCGTTAGCATTATGGCATTTTCCATGTACAGAGGAGATTTAGCTAACTCTGGGCTATGTATTATTTACATTTTATATTTATCCAAACAAGATGGTAATAACTGGGTTTCCCAGGGCATTAAAAAGTATTAAAAGTCATTAAATTAAATATGGTAAAATTAAGACCTAAAAGGGACTGGATTCAAATTGGTCATTTTATATTCACTACTGCCACCTTAGGCCTTACGCGTAACTGCAGTCTCTATATTAAGCTCATGCATGACTATGATAGTGACAGTGCAGGATTTTAGAGGCAGTTGTGGTGAACATTCTACACATTAGGACATGGCATGTAGGGGAGGAAAATACTTAGTTTTAACATTTTTAAACTCCGTATAGTCCCTTTAACCTCTTACCACCCGCCTTAACCCAGTGCGTTTTCTCCAGTTTGGCTTTATCTAAAAGCTCATTTACTGGAGCTTACAGACTATAGGCCAGAGTAATGCCCCATTTGAAAGCTAAGATCTGCAAAAGTGATCGAACTGATTTGTTTCCTCCCCTTGTCACTTTATTTTTCTTTCATTGCATTTTGGGTATTTTTCAGAAGTTTTTAGATTTGGGTAAAGCCATACGGGACAAAATGTGCTCGGTTCAGGTGGGGGTGAAGATGCTAAAAGTCAGTATAAAGCCTTAAATCTGATTCAAACCTGCACTATATCACAGTTTCTTAGAGCATATATTTTCCCTTTGACAGGGACATCGCTCAACTATTTTTACTACAGACATTTGTCTAAATTGATCTGCAGCTCCGACGGAAACTTTACACAATCTTTTACTCCAAAGTTTCCCGTTGTGCCCGGTTTGGTTTTGAATATCAGCACCTTGTTCCTCTGTTTGACTGAAAGTTTGCAAAATGAAATATGCCAAGATTCTTTTCATTTGTGGCATTAAACATATAGCATTAAAAAGTATTACATTTGACTCGCTGCCGCCTGTAGAAATGCTGAATAAGCGTTTTGTTTAATCTTCTCTTAAATCCCCTGACAGAGTAAGTGGCCTCCTGGTCTTATTTCTGCTGTAGGTTCCAGACTGTAAAAGTGGAGTGTATGAAGGGAAGTGTATCCAGTGAGTCTGGTCTTCTCTCCGTCATTAGTCTGAGCGATTGGTCTTAATTACGTTTGGTTGGTTCTGCTCCTGATGAGCTCTGACCGTGTCACAGGCATTTTCCACAGTCCACTCAGAGACAGAGAGGGTTTAAACATTTAAACGAGATGTCAAAGTGAAACCTCTGCTGGAGAGAATAAATATGAGGAAATATATTGCAACTTTTCTATCATTTTATGTTTTCGTATAATTATGCATCAAATCAAGGTTTAAATGTTTTATTTTGATAGCAACGAGCAACTATTTTTGTAATTTCCCCTATTTTTTCCTCCATATTTTGCCACTTTGGCCCAATTTCTCCACACATTTTGTCACACATTTTTCAACACCGGAGATAAACTCGTTAACTCAGTATTATGAATTTGCAAATCTTCCAGACTGATTGGAGAACCCTGCTGTTAGTTTAGTCCCTTTGTCTGCACATGCTGTGTATATTCCTCCCGTCTTTAGCCGCTGCTGTCTCCACAAAGGAAATGACCATATTTGGATTACAGCGTCATCTCGGTCACAGCCTTTCCTGCTACACGTGGATACCAAACATGTCAGTATTTGTGAATAAATAAGCGTGGGAAAGACCAGGGAGCGACACAGCCATGTTGGAGGACATTTTACAAACTCTTCCACACTTTTTAATTTTTTCCCCAAACTTTTTCAAAATTTCCAAAAATTTCCAAAATTATTTAAAAAAATAAAAGTGTTTTTAATTGTCAAAACATTTTTAAATTGCTCCAAAATGTTCAAAACGTTTTCAAAATAGGTTGTGTTCACTTGATGTCACAACATTCTAAAGAGCCTATAGTTTAAAACTGAGCTGGACGGCAACTGAAAATTCCATGATGGTAACTATGGTAACTATGGTAACTGGCGAACGGCAAAAGATTCAGGCTTTGTCCGAATGTCCACACTATTCCATATATAGAGACTATATCGTGGTCACGCAATGGTGTAGGGGCGTCCGAATGTCCAGAGAGAAAAAGGTAGTGCACTCAAAATTTCCCACAATGCATTCTGAAAAGTAGTGAGCAGCGGTGGTCACTAAACGGGTCAATATAGACCACAATGCATTGCGAGAGTCGGAGAAGAACGGCCGACAGCCACAGGTCTTTGAACTAAACAACACGACTGAATGAAATCAGCTGTTTCAGTCGTGTGTTGTGTGAATCATGAATAAACAACTTAAATATAAACGGTTACGGTGAAATGATGCTAACATTAGCTGCTAACCTTTAGCTCGAGCTGTTAAATGACCGATAGCTTCCTTTCGAATAATCCAAGCCATTCATGTAAAATCCATTTTAAATAAAACGTATCTGACTCGTATTTATCCATAAATATTCCACTGTCTCATGAGTTTGGTCTTTATCGCACAAATACATTATCCCCGGAGTTTAGTGACTTTTAGCAGATGTAGTCGCTCATTCTGCTGGAGCTTCAGACACCGGGCTCTGACCTACTTTCTGTCTTTGAACGCTGGAGTGATTTTTTGTTTGTGATGATGGTTTTATTTTAATTTAAATGTCAAATAAAACATCTGTAAATGTGTCAAAACTACTGTTCTGTTAAATAAAATATACGTTTGTAACAATAAATAAATTCTGATTAAAAAAATAAAAAAATCTCGGAGAAAGATTTCTGTCCGAATCGCCAACAGAATCAGTGACTATATAGTCTAATATATAGTGCGGGACTATGTAGTGACTGAGGGGTTAGGGATTAGGGTGGACCTCCGGACACAGCCTCTGCTTTACATTTTGGTTCATATCTCAGTCATTACTGGGAGAATCCACACGAAACAAAACTTCTCTATCTTCTCCAAAATGTGTCCAAAAGTGGTGACAATATTTACAAAATGAGCATGATGAAGAGCAGACTAAAGGCCTTTCAGCTCTAAAAATAATGTGGCGGGTTTGTGAATCCAATCACGACCAATATTGATGAGGTACAACATTTGTGGATTTTCTTTTTGGAGATTTCTTACAAAACTATAATTCTGTCATAGAGTTGTATTCTACTTTATGACGTCATCACGTTCTATGACATGAACAAAACCTATTTCAAAACAGTTACAAACTGTCTCCCACAAAGGAAATGACCATATTTGGATTACAGCGTCATCTCGGTCACAGCTTTTCCTGCTACACGTGGATACCAACATGTCAGTATTTGTGAATGAAGAAGAGTGGGAAAGACCAGGGAGCCACACAGACATGTTGGAGTCACTTCATGGATAAATCAAAGTGACAAAACATCAGAGAATAAACCTGGTAAAGAGAGTTTGGGCTGATTTTACTCTGACGAGTTAAAGACACATGTTTCACTGCAGCGTCTCGTCTCAAATGGAAAAACGTCACAGATTCTCATATTGGGATTTTCCGTCGGACAAAGACTGAAAAGCTGCAGTCGAGGATCAAACGGAGCAGAAAGTGTGTTTGTGTGTCACTTCTCAGCGGGAAACTCTCCCCAAAGACCACGGGAACAGACTACTGTAAAACTGTGCTGACCCCCACAGCTGCAGAGACTGTCCGACAAATCCCAACAGACCAACCCCCGAAGGACCTCACACTCTGTCTGACCAAACATCTGTCATCACTCTCACAACACGACCCGGAGGAAACCAGGGGAGAACTGCAGAGAGGTACAGGTTTGAACTGGAGACAGATGTAAATATGAACTTTATCCCGATGTGGTGTTTCTAAGTAACTGAGAAATCTCCTCATTTTGATCAAATAAAGGATCTCTAATGATCTAAAACCAGCCGCCTTTAACCAGACAAACAAACAGACAGAAACGACAGGTCTTAGCTTTCAAACAAGGCACTGGACTATATGTTGTAAATATAATGCAATGAAAACATAACAAAAAACAAAGGAAATGCGACAAAAGGCGAGGAAAACACGATACAAGAGCGAGGAAAATGTTTCTTCTTAGCTTTCAAATAGATAAGATGAGATAGACTTTATTGTCTGTGCCCAGAGGTGACAAGAAATTCATCTTTGACGGGCTCAAAAACATGCACACACTCTTCCACAAAAAGCCCAAGGCACATTTAAAATAAACATAACAATAATGACAACAGGACTATGATCTGTGGCTGTTCATGGTGGTGATAACACTTGGGAGAAATTACCTCTTATATATGTTTTTGTGGGCCGGGGAACCTTAAAGGAGCCTGCCTGGTCTTTGTGCGTGCCCTCAGTCAAGACCAAGATGTTGTTAGCATTTAGCCTCTCCCAGTGTATTCCTATAGCTCCAAACGGGGGTGAAGTTGGAGGTTTCCACGCTCTTCTACAGACGCATCAACTCGTCTAAGCTCAGGTAAGAACATATCTCAGTCTGGAAGAACACTGGCCTGTTCCTTTAAAGTGCCTGCCTTTGTGTTGTTGTTTTATTGATTGATTTTAACTGTTTTCTTGTAATTTTTTCTGCAACTGTGAAGCACTTTGAATTGCCTCGTGTATGAATTGTGCTCTACAAATAAACTTGCCTTGCCTTGCCTGCCTGACGGAAACAGCGTGAAGGAGCTGTGGATGTGAAGGGTCCTCAGTGATCTTCCTCAGCGACTGTAGAGTTTCAAACAGAGGGGTTTGAGCCAGGGGTGGGAACCTCTGGGTACCTCACAATTCAATACGATACCGATACATGGCTCACGATAACGATTATCTCACGATACACCGATACTGCGATAATAGATATATTGCACAAAATAACCTACGATACATAACAATAAAAAATCAAAAAACATGCTACTTTTAACCTTTATTTTAACATATTATTCATCATTTACATTTCTTTTCATGTGCGTTGTTCCACTTTTATAAATGATCCCTGACTTACTCACTGAAATGGGTCATAGATCTGTCAGTGACTTCATTTACATTTAAATAAACAAGAAACCACAGTCCTGTTTAAAAAGTAATAAATCAACCCCAAATTAATCTTCTTTAATCATTAAAAGTAATTTATTTGTGTGACAGTGTTTGGTCCAAGTGCTTAAAACTGTAGTGCTGCCCCCTGCTGGTCTGACTGAATTCTTGATCATTATTGGCCTCTATTGACTGTGAAACAGTGGAGCACTGCTGCCTCATTAGTATGCATGACGTTGCTCATTAATACGCATGACGTCATCAACAGTATCGATATCGGTATAGGCAAGGCAAGTTTATTTGTAGAGCACAATTCATACGCAAGGCAATTCAAAGTGCTTCACAGTTGCAGAAAATTAGATAAATCAATCAATAAAAAGTATTGGCATCGTATTGTCCCACAAAATATCGCGATATATCGGAAATCGATATATTGTCACACTCCTACTGTCCCGGTGATTTTTGAGGCCTGACTGATGATGCAGTCAACTTGTAAAGCAAACCAAACTTAAAATCCATTTTAACACTTTAAATGGATTTTCTTTTACATAAAAGGAGCTGCGTTTCCTGAGCAGATGGAGTCCACGTGATGTTTAAAAGACAGGCCAACATCTATTTCAGTTCCCAGGTTGAACAATATTTGACTAAAATGAATATCTCAACGATGATGAAGTGATATTTATGCAAACGTCAGAAATCTGTAAATGTGTAGATCTTCTTGTTATTACCTCGTAGGCGACACACACTTCCTGTTTCCTGTTCCGTGATGGATTTGTGAATCTGTTTGGGGGGATTTTGGGCGGTTCTTGTGTCAGAGTGTGAAAGTGCAAAGCGGGATTAAATCGGGGTAAATCCGCGGTTACAGACGGTTTCTGTAACGAGATCCGACGAATGTGAGGAAACTCCGGCGTCTAATCTGGATTTACAGCCGTGTTTACACAGACCGGGATTAAATAAAGTCTTAACACTCGGCGAAAACATGGCTAACGAGCAGAAGAACAAACATACAGGCGGCGTTTCATTTAATCACCATCGTTTGAATGGGTTTGTGCCAGATGTCGATAGATATGGATTTGTAGTCTGTGTGAATGAACATGTTGCAGAACAGTTTCATATATTTCTGACGTTTGAATAATATCATTTAAACATCGTTATGGAGGAAATCCCACAAATATTTAGATTTAGATGGTTGTCAAATATCGCTCAGCCCTAACCTCTTAACCACATTATCTCCACTTCGGCTTTGCCCAAATCTGAAAGCTTCTTACAGCCTACAGGCCAGTGTAGCGCCTCATTTGAAAGCTAGACCTACAAAACTGATTGCATTTTCAACACTTTTTTTAATCATTTTTTGTTGTGTTTTTGTAATGAAGTATCCAGTTTGTATTGAAGTATCCAGTTTGTATTAAAGTATCCAGTTTGTATTGAAGTATCCAGTTTGTATTGAGTATCCAGCTTGCATTGAAGTATCCAGTTTGTATTGAAGTATCCAGTTTGTATTGAAGTATCCAGTGTGTATTGAAGTATCCAACTTGTATTGAAGTATCCAACTTGTATTGAAGTATCCAGCTTGCCATTGAAGTATCCAACTTGGTATTTGAAGTATCCAGTGTGTATTGAGTATCCAGTATGTATTGAAGTATCCACTTGTATTGAGTATCCAACTTGTATTGAAGTATCCACTTGTATTGAAGTATCCAGCTTGTATTGAAGTATCCAGTGTGTATTGAAGTATCCAGTGTGTATTGAAGTATCCAGTGTGTATTGAAGTATCCAGTGTGTATTGAAGTATCCAGTTTGTATTGAGTATCCAGTATGTATTGAAGTATCCACTTGTATTGAAGTATCCAACTTGTATTGAGTTCCACTGTATTGAAGTATCCATTGTTTGAAGTATCCTTTATTGTTTCCGCTGTATTGAGTATCCAGCTTGTATTGAAGTATCCAGTTTGTATTGAAGTATCCAGTGTGTATTGAAGTATCCAGATTTGTATTGAAGTTAATCCAGCCTGTATTGAAAGTATCCAGTCGTATTGAAGTCATTGTATTAAGTATCCAGTTGTGTATTGAAAGTATCCAGTGTGTATTGGAAGTATCCAGTCGTGTATTGATGTTATCCAGTCTTGTATTGAAGTATCCAGTGGTGTATTGGAAGTATCCAGTTTGTATTGGAACTCATCCAGCCTGTAATTGAAGTATCCACAGTTTGTAATTAAAGTATCTTCGCCTGTTTAAGTATCCAGTTTGTAGTATTTGAAGTATCTCGCCTGTACTTGAAGTATCCGCAGTTTGTATTAAGTATCCAGCCTGTATTAAAGTATCCAGCCGTAATTAAAGTATCCAGCCTGTATTAAAGCTATTCTTCCAGTCTGTTATTGAAGTATCCATTTTGTAATTGAAGTTCTCAGCATGTAATTAGTATCGTCATTAGTTGTTATTGAGGGAAGTATTCACAGCCTGTGTTGAAGTACCCAGTTCCTATTTGAAGTATCCAGTCTGTATTGAAGTATCCAGCCTGTATTGAAGTATCCAGCTTGTGTTGAAGTATCCAGTTTGTGTTGAAGTAATCCAGTTTGTTTGAGATTAGAAGTATCCAGATCTTGTATTCACTGAAGTTATCCCAGATCCTGTTGAAGTATCCAGTTTTGTATTGAGTATCCAGTCTGTATTGCCAGATATCCAGTTTGTATTGAAAGATAATAACCAGTTTGTATTAGGAAAGTATCCAGCCTGTATTAAGTATCCCAGATTTGTATTGAAGTATTCCAGGCCTGTAGGAAGTTATAGTCTGGTGATTAGAAGTATCCAGTTTGTTTGAAGTATCCAGCCTGTATTGAATGTATTTCAGTGTGTGTTGATTAGTATCGCCCGCTTGTTGTTGAGTATGCCAGTCTATTGTATTGAAGTAATCATGTCTGGTATTGAAGTATCACCAGTTTTGTATTGAAGTATTCCCAGTCTGTATGTAGATGTATCGGACCTGTATTAAATGTATCTTCAGTTTTGTATTGAAAGTATCCAGCCTGTATTGAAAGTATCAACGTCTGTATTGAATGTATTCTCCAAGTGGTTGTATTTGAAAGTATCGTGACCTGAATATTGAAGTGTATTCCACCTGTATTCCGAAGTATCTTCAGCTTGTGGTTGGATATGTATCCAGTTTTGTATTGAATATCCGTCTCTGTATTAAGTAAATCCAGTTTGTATTGAAAGTTCCAGTCCTGTATTGAAGTATATTTCCAGATGTTGCTATTTTGAAGTATCCATTTGTATTAAGATAGTATCACATTGCCTGTATATAAAAGTATATACGTTTGTATTTGAGTATGTCCCGACCTGGTATTGAAGTATCGTCTGTATTGAAAGTATCCAGTTTGTATTTGAAGTAATACGCAGCCCTGTATTGAACCGTATCAGTGGTTGTATTGAATTTACCAGTCTGTATGACAAGTAATCCTCAGCCTGTTATTGAAGTATCCAGTTTGTTATTAAAGTTATCCGGACTGTATTGAAGTTCCTCAGTTGTGTAGTTGATAGTATCCCAGCCTGTATCTCCGAAGTATCCGTTTTGTATTAAAGTATCCAGTCTTGTATTGAAGTATCCAGTTTGTATTGAAGTATCCAGCCTGTATTGAAGTATCCAGTCTGTATTGAAGTATCCAGCTGTATTGAAGTATCCAGTTTGTATTAAAGTATCCAGTCTGTATTGAAGTATCCAGTGTGTATTGAAGTATCCAGTTTGTATTGAAGTATCCAGTTTGTGTTGAAGTATCCAGCCTGTATTGAAGTATCCAGCCTGTATTGAAGTATCCAGTTTGTATTGAAGTATCCAGTTTGTATTGAAGTATCCAGTTGTATTGAGTATCCAGTTTGTTATTGAAGTATCCAGTTGTGTATTGAAGTATCCAGTTTGTGTTTGAAGTATCCAGTTTTGTATTGGAAGTATCCAGTCTGTATTGAAGTATCCAGTTTGTGTATTGAAGTATCCAGTTTTATTGAAGTATCAGTTGTTGAAGTATCCAGTTGTATTGAAGTATCCAGTTTGTTATTGAAGTATCCAGTTGTATTGAATATCCAGTTGTATTGAAGTATCCAGCTGTTTAGTACAGTGTGTTGAAGTATCCAGTTTGTTGTTGAAGTATCCAGTTTGTGTTGAGTATCCAGCCTGTATTGAAGTATCCAGTTTGTATTGAAGTATCCAGTTTGTGTTGAAGTATCCAGTTTGTGTTGAAGTATCCCTGTATTGAAGTATCCAGCTTGTATTGAAGTATCCAGTTTGTGTTGAAGTATCCAGTTTGTGTTGAAGTATCCAGTTTGTGTTGAAGTATCCAGCCTGTATTGAAGTATCCAGTTTGTATTGAAGTATCAGTTTGTATTGAAGTATCCAGTTTGTGTTGAAGTATCCAGTTTGTATTGAAGTATCCAGTTTGTATTGAAGTATCCAGTTTGTGTTGAAGTATCCAGTTTGTGTTGAAGTATCCAGCCTGTATTGAAGTATCCAGTCTGTATTGAAGTATCCAGTTTGTATTGAAGTATCCAGCCTGTATTGAAGTATCCAGTGTGTATTGAAGTATCCAGTCTGTATTGAAGTATCCAGCCTGTATTGAAGTATCCAGTTTGTATTAAAGTATCCGGCCTGTATTGAAGTATCCAGTGTGTATTGAAGTATCCAGCCTGTATTGAAGTATCCAGTTTGTATTAAGTATCCAGTCTGTATTGAAGTATCCAGTTTGTATTGAAGTATCCAGCCTGTATTGAAGTATCCAGTCTGTATTGAAGTATCCAGCCTGTATTGAAGTATCCAGTTTGTATTAAAGTATCCAGTCTGTATTGAAGTATCCAGTGTGTATTGAAGTATCCAGTTTGTATTGAAGTATCCAGTTTGTTTGAAGTATCCAGCCTGTATTAAGTATCCAGCCTGTATTGAAGTATCCAGTTTGTATTGAAGTATCCAGTTTGTATTGAAGTATCCAGTTTGTATTGAAGTATCCAGTTTGTATTGAAGTATCCAGTGTGTATTGAAGTATCCAGTTTGTATTGAAGTATCCAGTTTGTATTGAAAGTATCCAGTTTTGTATTGAAGTATCCAGTGTGTATTGAAGTATCCAGTTTCTATTGAAGTATCCAGCCTGTATTGAAGTATCCAGCCTGTATTGAAGTATCAGTGTATTAATATCCAGTTTTTGAAGTATCCTGTATTGAGTATCCAGTTGTATTGAAGTATCCAGTCTGTATTGAAGTATCCAGTTGAATAGTTTTGAAGTATCCAGCCTTTGAAATCAGTTGTATGAAGTATCCAGTTTGTGTTGAAGTATCCAGTTTGTGTTGAAGTATCCAGCCTGTATTGAAGTATCCAGTTTGTATTGGAAGTATCCAGTTTGTGTTGAAGTATCCAGTTTGTGTTGAAGTATCCAGCCTGTATTGAAGTATCCAGCTTGTATTGAAGTATCCCAGTTTGTGTTGAAGTATCCAGTTTTGTGTTGAAGTATCCAGTTTGTGTTGAAGTATCCAGCCTGTATTGAAGTATCCAGTTTGTATTGAAGTATCCAGTTTGTATTGAAGTATCCAGTTTGTGTTGAAGTATCCAGTTTGTATTGAAGTATCCAGTTGTATTGAAGTATCCAGTTTGTGTTGAAGTATCCAGTTTGTTTGAAGTATCCAGCTGTATTGAAGTATCCAGTTTGTATTGAAGTATCCAGTTTGTGTTGAAGTATCCAGTTTGTGTTGAAGTATCCAGTTTGTGTTGAAGTATCCAGCCTGTATTGAAGTATCCAGTTTGTATTGAAGTATCCAGCCTGTATTGAAGTATCCAGTTTGTATTGAAGTATCCAGTTTGTATTGAAGTATCCAGTTTGTGTTGAAGTATCCAGTTTGTGTTGAAGTATCCAGTTTGTGTTGAAGTATCCAGTCTGTATTGAAGTATCCAGCCTGTATTGAAGTATCCAGTCTGTATTGAGTATCCAGTTTGTATTGAAGTATCCAGTGTAGTATGTTGAAGTATCCAGCCTGTATTGAAGTATCCAGTTTTGTGTTGAAGTATCCAGTTTGTGTTGAAGTATCCAGTTTGTGTTGAAGTATCCAGTTTGTATTGAAGTATCCAGTTTGTGTTGAAGTATCCAGTCTGTATTGAAGTATCCAGCCTGTATTGAAGTATCCAGTTTGTGTTGAAGTATCCAGTTTGTGTTGAAGTATCCAGTTTTTGATATCAGTTTGTATTGAAGTATCCAGTTTTGTTGTGTTGAAGTATCCAGTTGTATTGAAGTATCCAGCCTTTGTATTGAAGTATCCAGTTTGTGTTGAAGTATCCAGTTTGTATTGAAGTATCCAGTGTTTGAAGTATTGTGTTGAAGTATCCAGCTGTATTCAGTGTATTGAAGTATCCAGTTGTTGAATCAGGTTTGAAGTATCCAGCCTGTATTGAAGTATCCAGCCTGTATTGAAGTATCCAGTTTGTATTGAAGTATCCAGTTTGTGTTGAAGTATCCAGTTTTTGTATTGAAGTATCCAGTTGTATTGAAGTATCCAGTTTGTATTGAAGTATCCAGTTTGTGTTGAAGTATCCAGTTTTAGTTTGTGTTGAAGTATCCAGCCTGTATTGAAGTATCCAGTTTGTATTGAAGTATCCAGCCTGTATTGAAGTATCCAGTTTGTATTGAAGTATCCAGTTTGTATTGAAGTATCCAGTTTGTGTTGAAGTATCCAGTTTGTATTTTTGAAGTATCCAGTTTGTATTGAAGTATCCAGTTTGTATTGAAGTATCCAGTTTGTGTTGAAGTATCCAGTTTTATTGAAGTATCCAGCCTGTATTGAAGTATCCAGTTTGTAATTTGGAAGTATCCAGCCTGTATTGAAGTATCCAGTTTGTATTGAAGTATCCAGTTTTTGTATTGAAGTATCCAGTTTTGTGTTGAAGTATCCAGTTTGTATTGAAGTATCCAGTTTGTATTGAAGTATCCAGTTTGTAGATATCCAGTTTGTGTTGAAGTATCCAGTTTGTAACTTTTTTTTTTTTTTAAACTCCACAAATATGGATTATGGGAAAGGCTGAAATGATCATCTTCGAAATGTGTAAAATGTCAGTTTTTGTAACAAATGTTTCAATGTTTTTACACAATTCGACAGGAGAGCCTTTAGTGTTTTTCCACACGCTCAAGTTTTATTCGGGAGTTGTTAATATTCCAGTTTTGTCTTTGGTCACATAAGCCAAGTTTCCCGTAATGACAAACACAGATTCTCCGACAGTAACTGGAATATAACGCTTTAGTTTAGACTGAGTGTGTTTACATGCGCTGGAGTAACCTGGTTATTAGGCATATCCTGGTTATGTCATATTCTGGATATGATGTTTACATGCACTCTTATCCCTGTTTACATGAGACACTACAATATCCTGGATATTCAGGCTCCAGAGAGGGGCGGAGCTAATGACAAATATGGTAAGGAGCTAAATACTTTAGCAATGTTGCTAACACATGGCTTTTTCTGAGAATTCTGCAGCACAGGAACAAGAACTATCCAAGGAAGCACTAATAACAGTAGAGTTCTTTCCCAGCTTCAGCGACAGACGTGAGAACTGAAGAAAAAAAATCCTTGGAGCAAAGAAGTAGTTGTTATTAACGTTACTTCAATGTCTTGGTGAAGATACACAGTTTTAAAAGCACAGGTACCAGATGAAATGGCTGTAGGAAAGGTTTTGCTCCATATCTGTTTCAAATGTTCGCACATGCTCAGTACGTCAGGACACTGTGTTTACACGGTACTGTATCCTGGAAACTGTGGGGATATCCTGGTTTCTAATAACCTGGAAATCGGCTTATCCAGGAAACTGAAACCAGGATTCTGTGTTTATATTAATGTAATAATAATAATAATAATGCATCGGTTTTATATAGCGCTTTTCTGGACACTCAAAGACGCTTTACATTGCATTATTCATTCACTCCATACTTGGTGGCGGTAAGCTACTATTGTAGCCACAGCTGCCCTGGGGTAGACTGACCAAAGCGAGGCAACCAATCTGCGCCATCGGCCCCTCCGACCACCACCAACCACTCACTCACTCACTACAATCACTAGGCTTCCTGGTGTTCCCAAACGGTCTCCCATCCAAGTACCAACCAGGCCCTTCCCTGCTTAGCTTCCAAGTCTGACGGGATCGGGCATAGCAAAGGCGGTATGGCCTATAATGTCATTATATTACGTCAAATCCCCATTAATAACCTGGATACTCGAGTGCATGTAAACACACGGTTATACACAAAGGCGCCGTTAATCGTAAACAAACATGGCGGCGGAGGCGAATCTGCAGAGCTCCTGTTTCAGACTGAGTTCTTTTTAATTCTAACCAGTTATGACCTAAAAGCCGTGAATATTTCAGATGAACGAGGCCTCGTAATGTGGATTTATGTCAAACTGTCGCCATTCGTTTAAAATGGTTTTCCTCTGTCCTTCAGCTGAACTCTCTCCCTCCAGTCCCGGCTTTAACCTTCCCCGAGAGCTCCCTCCTCCACGTCGGAGCAAAGACAGACCGAGGACGAGGAAAGGAATTACCCACAATCCTCCGCTGCCGTCGTCTGCCATCGCTCAGGACGTAATGAAGCATTTGGCCCAAAGTGACAACAGAGCAAGTGGTAAAAACAGATTCATTCATTTTCACCGTATTGTGCTAAAAAAAAAATACTGTAAATGCTCCTGATGTCGCCTCAAAAGGAGAAGCCGGATCCTTTATTTGATCATAAACGGGGGACACAGAACACCCCATCCCCAAAACTGCCAGGACCGGGATATGGCTTATAACAGGAATACACCAGCGCATGTAAACACACTACATCCACTTCCTGTCTGATTTATTGAGCTTTCAACCAAAAACAAGTAAAAAAGTAACTGCTGTATTTGTCACTGTACAAACGTTTAGATGTTGTTAGGCCTGAGCAGCATGTTTCAGAGCGTGGTGTCCTGCACTGGTCAGCTCCTCCTCCACTCCCTCTGCTCAACAACAGTCTGTCATCGTCTAAGAAGAGCGTAACAGATCAATATAATCCGTCTTGCTCTGCAGTGAATGCACATTAGTAGTAGTAGGGTTAGAAGGCTTGTGTGGCTGCAAGTCTTGCCCGGATACCTCAACAACAAACAAGGATTTTTGTGTGTGTTTATACCCAAACTAAACCAGATCCAAAATCCTTCTGTGCAAATCTTTGGAACTGATATGTCACACATTAAAACCTGAGAAAATCAAAAATGGTCCCAAAAAGGTTTTTAATCTATAATTACACTGTGATCAGCCCTATTTCCAGAGGACCGGACCAGTTCAGTTCACATGAGACCGGTTTGTTTAGGGAGGGCAGCCCCAGCACGTTTCAAGAGCCTTTAGGGTAAAGTGGTCTGGGTCGTTATGGGAGTGGCCAAGGACATTTACAGTATGTCTGTGACACCAACCAATCTGATATCACTGAGCTTTAGTCCTGCATCAAAACACCTTTGTATATGCAACATTTGGCCATTAGATGGGGCAGAGCGCTCATCTACAGAACAAAAGTGTAATTAGTCTATATTATGTCTTTTACATTTGTGAAAAACAATATGAACATTCCCTCCTGGAGCCGCCACCTTAACGTGGTGGAGGGTTTGACCTGAATGATCCTGGAGCTCTGTTGTCGGGGCTTCGTGTCCCTGGTAGGGTCTCCCATGGCAAACAGGTTCTAGGTGACGGGTCAGAGCGGTTCAGAAGCCCCTTATGAGAGACCAACAGGCCCGGTTAGAACCATGAGGCCGTCCTTCTGTGGACCCACCACCTGCAGGGGGCACTATAGGGGCTGGTGCAGCTCCAACAGCTGCCCCCACGACCCGGCAACGGACAAGAGGAAGAAGATGGATGGATGGAATATGAACATTTAAAAAATAAAAACTTTTCAGAAACTAATTAATGAAATAGACTCTAATATAGCCTGGCTTATGTGTTTCTTCTAAGCCTTTACCTGCACTGGTATGTCTTTATTTTATTTCTTTATTTAAGCAGTTGGGGTTTTAAGCGCCAGGTTAACTGTTATTGAGAAAAAAGAAAACACAATAACGCCCAAAACGAGTAGGGTCTTATGTGAATGTTTTCACATCAAAATGAAGAACTTAGGCTGTGTGCAGAGACGGCCACAATTATGAGGAGAAAGATAACTTTGAATATGCATACTTACTGCTGCATTAGCCAGACCTCAGTGATCACCTGACCCATCAGATCATGTACATTAAACATCTATGTGTGTGGGAGTAAGGCACACACAACACACTTTAACATTTACTCCAAGGTCTTTAGATGCGCTAACATGTTTTAAGGTCACCAGCTTTTATTCAACACAAATAGTCTCAAGTCTTGTGTTCCCAGCGTGTAGATCCAGACAGCCTCCCTCCTCAGCTCCATGTTTGATCCACACCTCTCTGGGAGCTGACATTGTGCTGTTTTTGTGTAAAATGTACCGCAGGACGTTTGATCTGTGCTCAGCGATTCTTGTTTTTAAGTATTTCCAGCACTAAAGCCTGTCCTACTTCTGTTTCCTGTCCTCCCCGTGACTCTCCGTCTGTCGCCTCGTGTTGATGGCACACCTCGCCCCTCGCTGCCTCTGATTGGCCCGTTACGTGACCCCTCTGACCCGTGGGGAAATGGCGTCTCGCGGAGGAGAGGCGACGACCCGCGGGAAAGCCATTACCAAAGCCATTTTCACCTCCCAGGATGCACCTCTTCACCTCTGGCCCCGGTTTAAACACGGCGTGTGATTTACAGAGGAGGATCGAAGGAGCGGCGGGTTAAAGACCGAGGGGACATGTGACCCACTGCTTTCCCCTCGTTCCTATGTCCGGAACGTATCCATGACTACAGCTACTACAACCGCCAGACTCCACATTCTCCGTTTTCGCTCCGACCTCTGCAGCAAATACGTTCCTATATTAAACCCCCGCCTAAAAGAGTTTCTCCAGTTTGGCATTACCCAAATGAAAAAAGGGTCAAACTAGCGGATGAAAACACACACACACAAAAGAATAATGGCTCGGTTCCACCCACCCTGCTCTACCTGAATTTTAAATGTTTCCACCAGCCCATTTTACAATTAACTGGTACTTAGTACCAGCTTGGCCCTGGTACTAACCAGGGCCAAGCTGGTACTGTTTCATGGATACAGCTAAAAGCAAAGCCATATCTATGGATACGCCCTGGTAACCGTGGATACAGTATCAGATTCTACAGAGTAATGGAAACACAACCAGGCTTAGTAAAGTAGGACCAGACCAAGTAGAGTAGAGTAGGGTAGAGTAGGGCAGGTGGAAACGAGGCATAAATGTGCTCGGTTAAGGCTGGAGGTAAATATTCCACACTGTCTTTTCTTTTATGATTCTTTTGCATCTTGATCATTTGGTTCTTTATTTAAATGCATTTAACTGCAGCGTATTGGCCACCAAATGGCTTGGCCTTTTTGCCTGAAGGGGGCGCTATCGATCACCCTTACCATTTATATTTATATTCCCAGTTTTTCCACATTCCTTGACGTTGGAGATAAAGTGGATGTTGTAAATCTGCAGATCTTCAAAGCAGTTTCTTTCTAATCTCATAGTCTTAACCACGTGACGGAGAGTTCCTGTTTCCTCTTCATGACATCATCAAACCCGTCCCTCTGTCCTCGCTGCTGGAATACCAATGTGCCGTTACGGGGTGACAGCCCGTGTGAGGGGCCCAGACTCCCCCGGGGCCGTGACCCCTGAGCCGTGAACGTGTGAAGGGGTCTCATCTGTTCCAGAGGAGCCGAGCTGTCACCGAGACGAGAGTCCAGCGGGAATAAAGGAGACGGGACTCAGACCTCGCTAAGATGGACGACTCAGGCGGACAGAAGTGAAACGTCTGCTGGACATTATTCACCTTATATGAGCTATTAGAACCAGGAACATGTTCACATCTGGACATTTTATACAAATCAATCAGTGTTCATTTGCACCAAAGAGTCAACACTGCACTGTTCCTCTGTTTCATGTAGAAAGTGATTTCATCTGGACTGCTCCAGTCCTGTGTTAACTAATACGAGAGAAGGGGCACAGTTCATGGAGCAGTGTGAAATGTGTTGGAAATGTTCTTTTTATGTCTGTCTGGGCAAGTTAGGTCATTAGGACTTAGAACTACACAGGTGAGAGGAGCTGTTAACAGAGGGGAGGGACTGAGCTGAGCTAAACTCCTCCCTGTGGTCTTTATCTGAGCTGAACTTTAGTGTTGCTGATGAAGCCTTTTGGATGAAGAGGCGACACAGAACAGAAGACGACTCAAGAACCTGCATTGAAGTCTGGCATTTTATGTTTACCTTCAAATCTAAGAAAAAGAAAAGATTCCCATTATTTTTCACTTTTTTAAATGTATTTTTTTTTTTCATTTTTTCATTATTATACTCATTATTTTCTGCCATTTTTCAACGTGACATATTAGTTCCAAAGATTTGCACGGAGGGATTTTGAATCTTGTTGAGTTCTGGAATAAATTGGAAAATCTGTAAAATCCTTGTGTGAACAAACCTTCCAAATGTGTTTGAGACTGGAACATTTTAAACTATGTATTATTATTACTGGAATATTTTAAACTTTTTGTTTGTTATTTTGTACAGCCTTCCATTTAAATAAAATAAATCCTTCTATTTTCTCCCTCACTCCCTCGTGTCAACTGTCAAAACAAGACAAAACACCCAAAATAAATCACCAAATTCAAGCATTTCCACATTTCTAAGATGAAAATTTCACAAACTACACATTTAAATTTCTCCTTGTAATTTTTGGGTTCGAAGCTCAATAAATCTGTCAGTAAATAGTGAAACAGAGTCTTAAGGTTTGCACATGCGCCCAGTGTATATGTGTCCAGTCTTTAGCCGCTGCTGTCTCCCATGAAGGAAATGACCATATTTGGATTACAGGTTGTTGCCGTGGTGATTCCTTTAGGAGCTGTAGGACAGGAGGACACGGTGAGGGGGAAGTGAAGGTCAGATGAATATGGAGCAGAGACATTAACATGAGGCGCCTGAAGGACACGCTTCAGCTTCTCCGAGTCACAAATGTCACAAATGTCAGCAGGAAACAGAAACAGAGCGGCTTATTAAAGATAAGACACGTCATTCCACTGGGAGACCTGTCACTTCCAGGACTGGCTCTGGGCATAGGCGACCAAGGCGACCTAGTCTTTAAAAAAGCCCGTCATTCCTTGAACTCTGTCCACAATGGAAGGAAACGTCAACAGATGAACCTTTCTGCGTTAATCGCCGCCGTCTGTCGCGCAGATGTTACCGCGGCGACCGACAGGTGTTACCGGGCGACCTCTGTCCTAACGAGGCTAATGAACGAGGCTAATGAACGAGGCTAATGAACGAGGCTAACGACGACAGGAGACGAAGATAAACATTTACAGTCTGGGACATCGTTACACTTTCACCTCCTTTTTTTAACATTATTCCCAATTTCATCCCCAATATTTCCTAAATCTTGATGTTTGTGATTTATTTCCAGGCTTAAGGTAAACTCCAAGTCTCAGTTCTGTTTCCACGGTTTCTCGGTTTGATGTAAATCCGTTCTTCTTTTTCCTCCCGCGACGGTGAAGTTCTCGCCCGCGGGTCCGGCCTCTGACCTTCAGGAGGTAAACACACGGCGTCTCCGTGGAAACAGGGCGACCCCGGCGGCGCCAACAGGAATTGTGAGTCAGAGGGTCAACACCCCCCCCCCCCCCCCCCTCCCTCACTATTCTTCTTCTACTGACCAACATCACGCTCATGTTTGTGAATATCTCCACTTTCAGACGCCTTTGTGAGGAAATAATCAGACCTTAGATCATCTGAGCTGAAGAGACGACTTTAGACTTTGGGACAGTTTTTGTTTATTGTGAATCGGCCTCAGGAATTACAGAGAAAAGAAACAAACTAAGACTAGAAATCTGCATTTTAGATTTTCTTTACTAAGTCTTTACTGACATCAGTTAAACGATACGATTCAGTTAGGGCTTTTTTTCAATACTTTAACAATACCTGCTTTTCGGTACCGGTGCCTTAACAGTACTTTTCATTACTTATGTTATTTTAATTCAATAAAAATAACATGGGTATTAAACAGTATCGTTCAGGATGTCATGAAACTGCAGAAAGAACTCTTTAATAATTACAAAAGTTTAGTTAAAGCAGAACTAAGTAACTTGTTGACCTTAATAAATCCTTTCCGTAGTCCCTCTGGGGTTAATACAAGTGTTAATGGGATGATCGGGGGTCTTTCATCGCCCCCTGGTGTCTCTGGCCAGAAAACCACAATTACAACTTTCCCCAATGCACACTAATGGAAGAAGAAGCTAACAGGCTAACGGGCAAAGCTAACAGTTTGAGTGAAAAAAATGATCTCCATTGTGTAACTGGATGAACAATATCCCTCTGTCCCTTTGTCTTTTCTGTCAGCATAGTATTTACTCTCACGGACAATTAATGAGTAAAAAAACACAACATGTACGACACCTGCAGTGGCGCTTATGGCCTCTAGGGGCACGAGTTACTTAGTACTGCTTTAAAGAAACAGGCCAGTGTTCTTCCATACAGTGATATTTTCTTTCCTGAGCTTAGACGAGTTGATGCGTACCTGTCTGGTCTTTGTGTGTGCCCTCAGTCACGCAAAATGACCAAATATGTTGTTAGCATTTAGCCTCTCCCAGTGTATTGCTATAGCTCCAAACGGGGGTGGAGTTAGAAGCGATCACGCTCTTCCCCAGGTACATTTGCATTTGCTCTGAAGTGACTCACTCACTCACTCACTCACTCACTCACTCACTCACTCACATGTATCGAGATTAAACATTTACTGAAATAATTTTCGATACCGCCCCTACTGGAGCTTTTCGGTCGGTACCAAGTCGGTACTGTTTAACAATACCCAGCCCTACACAATAACTCACACATAAAAACAACAGATTAAAAACTATATATGCACTTTAATCTCTGATCCCACGCCTTGGAGAGCTCATAGAGTCCAGAGTAACGTCTCATTTGAAAGCTAAGAACTACAGAACTGATCCAACTTTTCTGTCGTGTCGTTTTCGTCTGTATTTAGACCTTTGTTCCAGAAGCTTTTAGATTAGACCAAACTGCGCTGGGTTCAGGCGGGGGTTACCAGTTTAAAATCCCTCAGATAAACCCCGTCTTTGCTCCATCGCTCGTCTGTAATTAAAAACACCCGGTGTCCCTGAAGGCATCGCTAATGAGGTTCAAGGACGGGCTAACCACTCTGCCGCTCGCTGAGGGCGGAGCTTCAGGAGGTTAATAACGAGGAGAAACTTCTGCTGTAGATACGACTGAAACATGAGCTCTGGAGGAAGAACACCTGACACGTGAGGAGATTAGGCTTCATTTATGTTTGATTTACAGAGAGAGACTTTACTTCTCAGTCAGCTTTACCAAATTACAAGCTTGACTGAGTTTACAGCCTATAGAGCAGAGTAACGCCTCATTTGAAAGCTAAGACCTTTTCATCATTTATGTCTTGTTTGTTCGCTATTTGACCTTTTTTTAAGAGCTTTTAGATTTGGGTAAATTCAAACTGGAGAAAATGTGCTCTGTTCATGAAATCACAGCTTTACCGACATAAACTAATCCATAAACAGAGTCCACTCTTCCAGAGCTTTTGCCCACTTTTTTTTAATAAAAATCGGCCTCATATTTTCGGTTTAACAGATTATTTTATGGGCATAATGAAGAGAAAAGGCGATAATATGTTGATCTGGGCCTTTTCACACAGTCTTTCCTCTGATCTGATCCTCTGAATCTGCAACAACAGATCATGACTCGGGCTAAAGTTTAGTCTTTAGACTCGTCTCTGCAGCTACAGACGGAGGAGGAACAGGGGCGGAGCTGACCCGGGCAGCAGAGGGTCTGAGGCCCCACAGGGAAATACTTACACAGGATTTTAACAGAACATAAAACAATATAATTCAATACAATAAATAATAAGAGTAGTTAAGTAGCAACATTAAACATGAGGTTGGTTCTTTTTCTCTTTTGTTTTTCGGTGAAGTCATCCTAATGTAGACAGTTCTGATTTACATCATGGTACGAGGCTGATTTAAACAGAATGTTCTTCCCTAAAATACACCAGATTCACTACATTTGATCTGATTAATTAAAACTGTCCTGGGGAGGACTGACTTTCAGAGAGCGTCTCAAACAAGTTAAAGACAAGTTATTCTGTAAAATGGTTTCATGGCCATATTTTTATCGGCCTAATGTAGCGTTCTGAGTCTTCTAGATTAAAGTTCAGTGCACTTTAACCTCTGTTAGAGCAGTTAAATCCTGCAGGATCACCGTACCTCACTACAAACTGAGCAAAGATACGAGTCACTCATTTGACCCGGGTTATTTCTGAGCTTTCTGTCTGTTTAAAGACCAGCTTAAACCAGAACACGAGTGACGGGCCCGGCGTCTCACAGGTCCAACAGGACAGATCTGGAGCAAAGATCATGTCTCTGTTTCATTAACAACAGGAGCTCGGAGTAGAGTCGCTGCTCCTTCATGTCAAAGGGAGCGAGCTGAGGAGCCTCCAGGCAGGTGTTCCAGGCGTGTCCTATTGGGACGAGGCCCAGACCCAGGACACGCTGGAGGGACAGGTCTCTGAGGCCTGGTGTGGCCTCGGGGTCCGAGCAGGAAAGAGGAGGAAAAGCTTCAGCGATCGGCCCAGGCATTCGGATCAATCCAATCCAACTTTATTTATAAAGCACTTTAAAAACAATGTCGACCAACGTGCTGAACACAGCAGTAAACATTACATTAATAAACAAATGAAGAGTAAAAACAACTATACAAAATACAAAACATTCAAAGTCAAACTTCTCAGGTTGTGTTAAAAGCCAAGGAAAAAAGGTGCGTTTTAAGAGAGGATTTAAAAAGAACAAGAGACTCTGTCGTTAAGGTGCAGGGGCAGTGCGTTCCATAGTTTAGGACCAGCGACAGCGAAAGAGCGGCCGCCTCTGGTTTTCCATTTTGTTTTGGGAACAACCAGCAAGGACAGATCCGCTGACCTCAGGGAGCCTGCAGGGGTCAGACAGATA
Organism: Neogobius melanostomus; assembly: GCA_007210695.1. Taxonomy (NCBI): domain Eukaryota; kingdom Metazoa; phylum Chordata; class Actinopteri; order Gobiiformes; family Gobiidae; genus Neogobius; species Neogobius melanostomus. The sequence continues at coordinate 161,277 of VHKM01000960.1, read as the reverse complement.
CTGAGGAGCAAGACCATGAAGACATTTAAAAACAAATAAAAGAATCTTAAACTCAACACGATATGAAATGGGGAGCCAGTGCAATGACCTCAAATAGGTGTAATGTGCTCTCGCTTTTTGGTGTCAGTTAAAAGCCGAGCAGCAGCATTTTGTACAAGTTGAAGTCGAGCGAGAGACGACTGATTGAGTCCGACATGAAGTGCATTACAGTAATCTAAACGATTTGTGATAAAAGCATGAATTAAAATCTCAAATAAATACTGGGGAACAAACGGTTTTGCCTTGGACAGTTGCCTGAGCTGATAAAAGCTGGACTTTACAACAGAGCTGATCTGGGCGTCAAGCTTCAGAGCACTGTCCACCAGGGGGAACTTCCTCAATACACTTCAAAAGTTGCTTTGTACAATATCCATTGCCATGTTCCAACGGTACATAAATCTGGCTGTCATCAGCGTAGAGATGGAAAGCAACATTATGCTTACGCAAGATGGACCCAAGTGGCAGGAGGTACAGTGAGAACAGCAGAGGGCCAAGTATAGAGCCCTGGGGCACACCATATTTTATGGGAGCAGTGGCGGACTCTACACTCCCGATTCGAACACAAAAACTCCTGTGCGTAAGGCAGGACCTAAACCACTTAAGGGCACTACCACGAATTCCCACCCAGGGATCAGAGGAATTACACGCTTCAAGAAACGGAAGATTACAACATGTTTAAAGGGGATTTTATCATGACATGAGGCTGGAGCACACGTATGAAATAATATCCAGGAGAGGGAGGGAGGAGGCGAGGCTAGTGTCAGAGAAAGGAACTAAAACTATTCCACTATTGTCACCAAGTAAAAGCAAATAACTATTTTCATCCACATCTTAAGCTGAGCAGCAACAGAGCAGAGTTTCTTTTACAGCAGAGACTCAGATTTGATGCATCTTAAAGTCAGATCAAAGATTATTATTGTAATTAACAACTAAATGGAAATGTATATGAAGTACTTTTGTTAGATATTGATTAATGGGTTCTTCTATATAATTGGTAACCCATCATAATTTGCACCTTAAATTGTTAAGCTCAACTGTGCATTCTGTTTTCGGGACTGACATTATTCCCTGAATGGCATAAGCCGGTTATAAGCGTCAACTTAAAAGAGTAAAGCAACTGGCTGCAAAGCTTTTTTGAGTCCACTCAACTTTATCAAGAAGGAAGTTGTGCTGACATATGTTTGAAAGTTAACTTTGCACTTGACTCAACTCTTTTGTCGTTGTTTAAGTAATGAACTGTTAGTAGTTGACCAAACGTATTGCTTTAAGTCCAGCAAACACTTACTTGTATGTTTGGTAAAGGTTTTCTTCTAAGTTGGATTTATTTCAAGTTTGCATTTGCTTGTAATCATAGAAAAAAGTCAGGTGTTTTTACCAACTTCCACATACGATTTGGCTCAACAAAAACCTTAAAAGTTGAGTAAACTCAAAAAAAGCTTTGCAGTTAGTTGCTTTACTTTTTTAAGTTTACTCAACTTTTTATTTACTACCGTGTGAAGTGAACACATGAGCGACTTTCAAGACTTTAAGAGTTTTCATTCCACTCAACTTTAAAGAGTTACTAACCCCCCCTTCCAGAGCCTCAGCCTCAGAGCCTCCGATTTGAAAATCTCAACAGAAAAGGGGCGTTGCCTGGAGGACTGAGGGGCGCGCGGGAGGGGGGAGGGGTCAGGGTCTGTGATTGACAGGCCTGAGTCATCTGACTTCAACGCTGCAGCGCTACTCGTGAAAAAAGTCCGAGCATGGAGTTCCAGCGAGCTAACTTGTTTAGCAACATGTTCCACTGGGACAACTTTACAGCTCTCTCTACACAGGAGAAGCATCGTGACAGACTGAGGCCTTGTACCTGAGACTGCTCTGAGGCGCTGGCTTATTTTATTAGTGATTCCTCTGTAATTTACAAGGCTAGCTGCTTAGCATTGAGCAAGATCGATGTTAGCATCGCAGCTAACTGTCCTGGCTGGCTACTTTCATAATTTACCGATCTATTTTAATGTAGACTTTTTGCTGTAGTCTACATAAGCATGGGAGATGTATCTGTGTCCTCAGCAGAGCATGTGTGAGGTATAGAGATATGACTATATGTATTACAAAGCTTTATTTTATTTTTCTTACAGCAAAGTGCACAAAACATGTCGCATAAACAAAAAAAATAATATATAATATTTTGCAGGAACACAGTCCTTTTGAAATTGTTTTCGTTTTGTCATTGAAGATAAAACAGAATCAGAATGACTAACGGTCTGTAACATTGTGGACTCGAGCCAAAAGTAATTTCTATTGCTAAATTTTGTGAATTAAAGGTTTAACCAATGTAACACATGCACTAAACTACCACTAAATGACTCTGTAAAGACTATATTAAAGTCTTTATCTTTAAATGTATGCTTCTTTAGTTGAATGATGAAATAATGAAAATTATGGTGCCAGTTTTATTACTGTTCTGTAACTAATGACTAAAACTACAATATTCAACAACAACGCTATTAACACTACACAATTGTCTATAATACAAAAAGCTTTTCTAAAAAAAAATCTACCTAAATGCTATAACTAATCGCAAACCTGACAACTGATGAAAATACTCTCGCTATTCCTTCTCCAACTCGCTACGGGGGCGTGAGCGAGACTGGGCCGCTTTTATAACCCAGAGCGGCAACTGACGTCAGCTATCACTCCTGGGCCAATAGGAGCACCAAATTCAAAAATCAAATGCAGTACAGACAGACCGCCTGTAGATGGCGCCTCACTGACGGTTTTAGGCATAAAGTTGATCTTTCAACTAATTTGCACTAAAGTGCCAAAATTATGACCAGGATATGTAGACACACTATTGGACACTCATTTATACAGTTTATCAGGACAAAAAAGTGGATTTGAGGGTGAGTTTTCCTTTAAGAGCTCCCACAGACTCAGACTCAGACTCATCCCTCTGAAAGAAAACGGATCCATTACTCCAAAAGTATAAATGCATTGTCTTATTTACTGCCTTAATGTTCGGTGCAGCCCTATGAGGCAAGTCCTTTTGTGATATTGGGCTATACAAAACCATTGATTGATTGATTGATTGCATTAAAGAAGTGTCCCACTCAAGCCTTTATTTTATCAGCTCATTAAAGCTAATTGTGACTGCCCCCAGTGGAAGAGGGAGGTATAGATGTTGGTGTGACGTGGAGGTTCATCTTCTGCTTCTTCTTTAAGTCTCTACAGTCAGAGCTAGCGTGTTCTCAGTGTGTGCTTACATGTTCTCAGTGTGTGTGTCTCAGTGTGTGTGTGCTAGTGTGTTCTCAGTGTGTGCTAGCGTGTGCTAACGTGTTCTCAGTGTGTGCTAGCGTGTTCTCAGTGTGTGCTACATGTTCTCAGTGTGTGCTAGCGTGTTCTCAGTGTGTGCTAACATGTTCTCAGTGTGTGTGTGTGCGCTAGTGTGTTCTCAGTGTGTGCTAGCGTGTGCTAACGTGTTCTCAGTGTGTGCTAGCATGTTCTCAGTGTGTGCTAGCGTGTTCTCAGTGTGTGCTAGCGTGTTCTCAGTGTGTGCTAACGTGTTCTCAGTGTGTGCTAGCGTGTTCTCAGTGTGTGCTAGCGTGTTCTCAGTGTGTGCTAGCGTGTTCTCAGTGTGTGCTAACATGTTCTCAGTGTGTGTTGCTAGTGTGTTCTCAGTGTGTGCTAGCATGTTCTCAGTGTGTGCTAGTGTGTTCTCAGTGTGTGCTAACGTGTTCTCAGTGTGTGCTAGCGTGTTCTCAGTGTGTGCTAGCGTGTTCTCAGTGTGTGCTAACATGTTCTCAGTGTGTGTGTGCTAGTGTGTTCTCAGTGTGAGCTAACGTGTTCTCAGCATGTGCTAGTGTGTTCTCAGTGTGTGCTAGCGTGTTCTCAGTGTGTGCTAGTGTGTTCTCAGTGTGTGCTAACGTGTTCTCAGCATGTGCTAGTGTGTTCTCAGCATGTGCTAGTGTGTTCTCAGCATGTGCTAGCGTGTTTCAGTGTGTGCTAGCATGTTCTCAGCATGTGCTAGTGTGTTCTCAGCATGTGCTAGTGTGTTTCTCAGCATGTGCTAGTGTGTTCTCAGCATGTGCTAGCGTGTTCTCAGCATGTGCTAGTGTGTTCTCAGCATGTGCTAGTGTGTTCTCAGCATGTGCTAGTGTGTTCTCAGCTGTGCTAGTGTGTTTCAGCATGTGCTAGTGTGTTCTCAGCATGTGCTAGTGTGTTCTCAGCGTGTGCTAGCGTGTTCTCAGCATGTGCTAGCGTGTTCTCAGCATGTGCTAGTGTGTTCTCAGTGTGTGCTAGTGTGTTCTCAGTGTGTGCTAGCGTGTTCTCAGTGTGTGCTAGTGTGTTCTCAGTGTGTGCTAACGTGTTCTCAGCATGTGCTAGTGTGTTCTCAGCATGTGCTAGCGTGTTCTCAGTGTGTGCTAGTGTGTTCTCAGCATGTGCTAGCGTGTTCTCAGTGTGTGCTAGTGTGTTCTCAGTGTGTGCTAGTGTGTTCTCAGTGTGTGCTAACGTGTTCTCAGCATGTGCTAGTGTGTTCTCAGCATGTGCTAGTGTGTTCTCAGTGTGTGCTAACGTGTTCTCAGCATGTGCTAGTGTGTTCTCAGCATGTGCTAGTGTGTTCTCAGCATGTGCTAGTGTGTTCTCAGTGTGTGCTAGTGTGTTCTCAGTGTGAGCTAGCATGTTCTCAGTGTGTGCTAACGTGTTCTCAGCATGTGCTAGTGTGTTCTCAGTGTGTGCTAACGTGTTCTCAGCATGTGCTAGCATGTTCTCAGCATGTGCTAGTGTGTTCTCAGCATGTGCTAGCGGTGTTCTCAGTGTGTGCTAGTGTGTTCTCAGCATGTGCTAGTGTGTTCTCGCATGTGCTAGCGTGTTCTCAGTGTGTGCTAACGTGTTCTCAGCATGTGCTAGTGTGTTCTCAGCATGTGCTAGTGTGTTCTCAGTGTGTGCTAGTGTGTTCTCAGTGTGAGCTAGCATGTTCTCAGTGTGTGCTAACGTGTTCTCAGCATGTGCTAGTGTGTTCTCAGTGTGTGCTAGCGTGTTCTCAGTGTGTGCTAGCGTGTTCTCAGTGTGTGCTAGCATGTTCTCAGCATGTGCTAACATGTTCTCAGTGTGTGCTAGCATGTTCTCAGTGTGAGCTAGCGTGTTCTCAGTGTGTGCTAGCGTGTTCTCAGTGTGTGCTAGTGTGTTCTCAGTGTGTGCTAACGTGTTCTCAGCATGTGCTAGTGTGTTCTCAGCATGTGCTAGTGTGTTCTCAGCATGTGCTAGTGTGTTCTCAGTGTGTGCTAGCGTGTTCTCAGTGTGTGCTAGCGTGTTCTCAGTGTGTGCTAGCATGTTCTCAGCATGTGCTAGCATGTTCTCAGTGTGTGCTAACGTGTTCTCAGCATGTGCTAGTGTGTTCTCAGCATGTGCTAGTGTGTTCTCAGTGTGTGCTAGCGTGTTCTCAGCATGTACTAGTGTGTTCTCAGTGTGTGCTAGTGTGTTCTCAGTGTGTGCTAGTGTGTTCTCAGCATGTGCTAGTGTGTTCTCAGCATGTGCTAGTGTGTTCTCAGTGTGTGCTAGCGTGTTCTCAGTGTGTGCTAGCGTGTTCTCAGTGTGTGCTAGCATGTTCTCAGCATGTGCTAACATGTTCTCAGTGTGTGCTAGCGTGTTCTCAGTGTGTGTTTTCTAGTTGTGTGTTCTCAGTGTGTGCTAGCGTGTTCTCAGTGGTGTGCTAGCGTGTTTCTTTCAGTGTGTTGCTAGCGTGTTCTCAGCATGTGCTAACATGTTCTCAGTGTGTGCTAGCATGTTCTCAGTGTGTGCTAGCGTGTCTCAGCAGTGCTAACATGTTCTCAGTGTGTGCTAGCGTGTTCTCAGTGTGTGCTAGCGTGTTCTCAGTGTGTGCTAACATGTTCTCAGTGTGTGCTAGCGTGTTTTCAGTGTGTGCTAGCGTGTTCTCAGTGTGTGCTAACATGTTCTCAGTGTGTGCTAGCGTGTTCTCAGTGTGTGCTAGCGTGTTCTCAGTGTGTGCTAACATGTTCTCAGTGTGTGCTAACATGTTCTCAGTGTGTGCTAGCGTGTTCTCAGTGTGTGCTAGCGTGTTCTCAGTGTGTGCTAGCGTGTTCTCAGTGTGTGCTAGCGTGTTCTCAGCATGTGCTAACATGTTTCTCAGTGTGTGCTAGCATGTTCTCAGTGTGTGCTAGCGTGTTCTCAGTGTGAGCTAGCGTGTTCTCAGTGTGCTAGCGTGTTCTCAGTGTGTGCTAGCATGTTCTCAGTGTGTGCTAGCGTGTTCTCAGTGTGTTAGCGTGTTCTCAGTGTGTGCTAGCGTGTTCTCAGTGTGTGCTAGCGTGTTCTCAGTGTGTGCTAGCATGTTCTCAGTGTGTGCTAGCGTGTTCTCAGTGTGTGCTAGCGTGTTCTCAGTGTGTGCTAGCATGTTCTCAGTGTGTGCTAGCGTGTTCTCAGTGTGTGCTAGCGTGTTCTCAGCATGTGCTAGTGTGTCTCAGTGTGTGCTAGCGTGTTCTCAGTGTGTGCTAGCGTGTTCTCAGTGTGTGCTAGCGTGTTCTCAGTGTGCGCGCTCTCAGAATAATGAGGGACAGATTTACATCAAACCCTGAAGCACGAGGAGGAAAAGCAGAAAGTCTTTTATTTATCTTTCGAACGTGGTTCTACTCGACTAAAGTACAGATCCTTCAGACTCTGTCAGAGGGAAGTTACTCGAGTAAATACAGATCCTTCAAACTGTCAGAGGGAAGTTACTCGAGTAATACAGATCCTTCAAACTCTGTCAGAGGGAAGTTACTCGAGTAAATACAGATCCTTCAGACTGTCAGAGGGAAACAGACAGAATCGGAGCTTCATCTATAATTTAACACAAACGTCTGACTTTAAACCTGCTCCAGTTTCCTCGAGTCACAAACATGTTTTTTCACTGAAACTTCAACCAAAGAAAAAACAGCTTTGCCTTTGAAATAAAAGTCTCAGTAAAAATCTGAATATTCCTGAGGACGAGCGACTCTGACCGTGTGGAGCAGATAAAGGATCATTGTCCTCTTTGTCTATAAAGTATAAGTATAAGTAGTATAAAGTATATTTGTCCTCTGTGTCTATAAAGTATAAGTATAAAGTAGTATAAAGTATATTTGTCCTCTTTGTCGGTGGGAAAGGTCCTCCTGGTTGTGGAGTTATGGAGGAAGAAACAACGATGTGAAGGATCGGCCTCAAACTGAGGTCCAAACAAACAAAGGCTTTTAACGGATCTAAGGCTCATCATTGAAGCTCCTGCGGCTCCGCTAAGGGACAGTGGAATCATGTATGACGTCACCTGACTGTAAGTCACCTGACTGTACGTCACCTGACTTTAAGTCACCTGACTGTAAGTCACCTGACTGTACGTCACCTGACTGTACGTCACCTGACTGTACGTCACCTGACTGTACGTCACCTGACTGTAAGTCACCTGATTGTACGTCACCTGACTGTAAGTCACCTGACTGTAAGTCACCTGACTGTACGTCACCTGACTGTACGTCACCTGACTGTAAGTCACCTGACTGTACGTCACCTGACTGTAAGTCACCTGACTGTACGTCACCTGACTGTACGTCACCTGACTGTACGTCACCTGACTGTAAGTCACCTGACTGTACGTCACCTGACTGTACGTCACCTGACTGTACGTCACCTGACTGTAAGTCACCTGACTGTAAGTCACCTGACTGTACGTCACCTGACTGTACGTCACCTGACTGTACGTCACTGACTGTAAGTCACCTGACTGTACGTCAGCCCGGGACGGGACGATAATGACATTCAGGGTCAGGATTGTCTTGGCCACAATAATTGCAATTAACAATATTATCACGACTAGACTTGGATCGTGTAACTGTATTTAAATAAGGGAAAACATGGAAGAGTGTGGTCGCTTCTAACTTCACCTTGTTTGGCCCCATAGAGGAGAGGAGGTGAGGCTAAATGCTAACAACATCGTTGGTCTTTTTGCGTGACTGAGCGCACACGTAAAGTCCAGACAGTAAAGCATCAGCTCGTCTAAGCTCAGGTAAGAACATTATCTCAGGATGTAAAAACACTGGCCTGTTCCTTTAAAGAGTACCTAAACGGGCGTGTCAAAGCCTTTCCCTACCCACAAACAAAAGTCAAAAAGTGCTGTGAAAGAGGCGGTCTCTGAGGTTTGGGGGTGACATGTGGGGGGTGAGTGTGTGGGCCTTTGCATTGGCACAATCACAGCAGACAGATTACGTGGGAGGGACTTGGTTATAAACCACAGGTACAGGGGCGGGACAATGGGCAGCACCTGATGACGATGTGTGGAGCTGGTGCGGCTTATGACGTTCTGTGGAGGCCGTGGACACGTCTCCAGCCAATCAGGAAATTCTAATTTAGTAGCAGAGTTTACCCTGAAGGGGGCGCAACCCATTCGTTTTCAGGCTAAAGTTAGGATTTAACACATGTTTGCGCTATAATGTCTGAATAATGTCAGGGACCAGTAGACAACACTATGAGACACTCATTGAGACAGTTTATCAGTAAAAATAAACTTGATTTGGTGTTTAGTTACTCTTTAAGCTAAATAAGAGCACATTTTCAAAAGCCGCTCGATTCATGGGTTTCACTGAACTCTGGTGTGGATGAATCACGGCTGAGTCAGAAATAACATCGTCTGTATTTATGAAACGCTGCCACAGAATCACTGCACAGATCTGTGACACACAGGTGACTTTAAGTCTGTATTCATGTCAATGTTTTCTCTAATTACAAATCTGCATCCACTCTCTCTCTCCCTCATTAGCGCCCGTGTCATGTGACCTTGGCGGTCTCGACTGAGCGCGCTCCACGGCGGCATATGGAGCGCGGCGGGAACATGGCCGCCGTCCAACCTGCGAGAAACCAGGAGACAGAAGGAGCTCATCAGACACAGACGCTTCACCCCGATCACACACCCGGGACTCAAGCCTGTAAGAGTCCACTCACGGTTATCCTCCTGACTTTAGCCACTGCTGTCTCCCTCACAGGAAATGACCATATTAGGATTACAGCGGCATCTCAGTCACAGCCTTTCCTGCTACACGTGGGTACCAAACAGGTCAGTATTAGTGAATGAATAAGCGTGGGAAAGACCAGGGAGCCACACAGACATGTTGGATGACATTTTACAAACTGTTTAAAAAAAAATTCAAACTGTTCCAAAAATTCCAGAATTTTTTTCAAATTTTACTAAACTTTTCCCAACTGTCCCGAAACATTTTCTAAAGTTTTCAATTATTTTTAAAAAAAAAGTGTCCAGACACTTAAAAAATAAAATAAAACAAATCTAAAATAAAAAATAAAAAAAAACGTTTTTTTTTTAATTCAAAAATGTTCTAGAATTTTCCAACATTTTCAAAACTTTTCCAAACTGTTTCCCACAAAGGAATTTTACTAAACTTTTCCCAACTGTCCCGAAACATTTTCTAAACTTTTCAATTATTTTTTTAAAATGTTCAAACTCTTAAAAAAAAAAAAAAAAACGTTATTTATTTTATTCATTTTTTTTTTCTTTATTCAAAAATGTTCTAGAATTTTCCATCATTTTCCAAACTGTTCCAAACTGACTCCCACAAAGGAAATGACCATATTTGGATTACAGAGTTATCTCGGTCACAGCATTTCCTGCTACACGTGGATACCAAACATGTCAGTATCTGTGAATGAATAAGCGTGGGAAAGACCAGGGAGCCACACAGACATGTTGGAGTCACTTCCTGGATAAATCTCAGAGAATAAACATAGTAAAGAGAAACACATGTGGAGAATAATCCATGTGTCAGCGGCAGCGTCTCGCCTCAAAAGACTCAAAACCATAAACTGAATAACTTATTGCTCCAGAGCGGTCGGGGGCCGCCTACGCTCTCTTACCCCAGCAGGGGGCCCCTCGCCTGGGCTCACAGCCTGACACGCCCCCCCTGTGCCTTCATCATCACCATCACACAGACCTGACGCAATGGAAGGTCATTCCACTTCTGCACAATACCACCAGGGCAGAGAGAGTGAAGTACATTTACAACCTCTGACTCTGAAAACTGCCTTGGAGGTGATCAGAGTGGTCCGAGCTCAGATACAGATGAAGACAGCAACAGCGCCCCCAGTGGAGAAGTGCAGCTGACGTGACCTTCAGTATAGCGTGATTTAGCGTGTTTCTAATGATCTGCTGAGGAGGCGTGTGGATCTCCTCAGCGACGGGCCGTCTGTGCGTCAGCTGATGTGGTTTCTGTTAATGATGATAAACGCCTCGTCAGCGCCCTCTCTCTGGGGCGCCGTGTCAATACAGCGGTGCACCGTGGGAAACGCACTGCGCCTGTTTGTTTCTGTTCGTTTCACGTTAATGATGACGAACGGCTCGTTAGACTCCCGACACCGCTGTTAGTGCGAGAGCGGTGCATTCTGGGAAACGCAGTCCTCTCCTCTCGAGGTCCGTGTGCGATAGTGAAACATGTCTGTGTGTGTGAAGCGTGTGTGTGATGTCGCGCACAGACGGCTCCCGCAGAGAAACAGCGTGAGGCTAATGACCTCCTCCGTGTCCATATGTTCGTCTCCACACGCTCTCCTTCCTTCCGCCCGAGCCTTTTAATTAGAGACTTAAAGCCACAGTGCGGAACATTCCGGGCCGTGTTTTATCAACTACACGCCTGTAAAAACAGACATGTCAGCGATACCAAGGCTCGGCTGAAAGGAAGCGATCCAGCTTTTACACTAACGACATCGATACTCGTGAGTAAAAGTAATAATTATTGAACAGAATCAGTTAAGGGGAAATCAAAGCGAGTCTTTTGCTCTAAAGTTTTCTGTTATTTTATATACAGTATTTTCAAATGGCGACAAAATCTAAATACTGGACAAAGGTTTAAACGTGTGGTTTTATTTTGTGACATTAGTTCCAAAGATTTGCTCAGAGGCATTTTGGATCTTATTTAGTTTTTGAATAAACTCGTTACTGCACTAAAGACATGTGACCAACGAGTCCACAGGAGGGCGCCATTTCAGCTGCGTGTCATGGGCAATAGCGTCTACTTTCCACAATGGGGCGCTCCAGGGCCGAATGCGACATCACCATTTTTTGACCTATTGTGAAAACAGTCATTTGTGTTTTAACAGTGTTGAAGACTCTAACATCTGTCTGAAGTATGTTGATGAAAACAATGTTAATTTGCCTAAAGTTCCAGATTTTGTCATTTTTCTAAAGACACGTGTTGCAAATCAGCAGTTTTGCTATAACACTAAAAACAATGTATCTGGTTTGTCCAGTGCAGTTATGTCCATATCAAATAAACTAATATAATAATGATTTTAGGGCGTTTCCGATTTGTAGCTAATTTTAAGCTCATTACTGAATCGTTATTTTATCAATCAAATCAAATTTATTTATATAGCACATTTAAAACAACTGTTGTTGACCAAAGTGCTTCACAAAAGGTCTACAGTACAAAAAGTTATAGTAAAATAATAATAAACAAAACACAATATACAAGCAGCAAGCACTAACAGCTCCGATTTTGGCCATGATGTGCTAGACAGTGTTAAAAGCTTTTGCATAGAAATGTGTCTTAAGCAATGATTTAAAATGGTCAAGTGTCTGTGCAGCTCTTATGTGGAGAGGCAGGTCATTCCACAGTTTAGGAGCTGCAACAGAGAAAGCCCTGTCCCCTTTGGTCACACGCTTGGAGCGAGGAACCTCCAAGAGCAGCTGATCAGCAGATCTCAGAGCCCTAGCAGGGGCGTGGCGTACAAGAAGCTCAGACAAATCCAGAGGAGCAGTGCCATGGAGACATTTGAAAACAACAAGTAGAAGCTTAAACCTTATCCTGTAATACACAATGCAGAGCAGCTAACACAGGGGTGATATGCTGTCGCTTTTTGGTCCCTGTAAGGAGACGAGCAGCTGCGTTTTGTGCCCCCTGGAGGCGACGAATTGAACGCTGACCATTTTCTATATTATTCCAAACAATATTGTAATATGTTAACTTGCCTTAGATTCTAAATGTAGTCATTTTAGAACGTTTCCAATTTGTGTTCTGCAATGAAAATGCTATAAGCGCTAATACCCTTAGCATCATTATGGCACTTTCAATGTAACTTAGCATCATGCTAACCACTCACAAATGCAGTGGATTTTGGGGTTTTCAGCAAACTTTGAGCATAATATTACAGTGGAGGGGAAAAAGTATGTTGTCAGTTTCCCATAGACTTTCTATTGGATTTTGGCCAAATACTTTTTTCCCCCACTGTATATTACTTTGTATATTTTTTCCACACTTGAATGTAATGTGTATTTTCTTTGTGTGTGTGTGTGCTACATTTTTACTGTCAACCCTGTAAAACATTATTTCCCAACCTTTTTGGCCTCCCCTTGAGTCGTTCATTTATACGCCGAGTACCCCTACCTCGATCTGGCCAATATTATTATTATTATTATTATTATTATTTGATTATTACGGATTTAATTGTGTGTTGTGTTGAATGACATAATTAACAGAAACCTTCCTTTGAAATAAATGTTCATTTTCTTGTGATGCCCCTGCTAAGTACTTAAGCCAGGGAAACACTAAGTAATAAATACTGAGTAAAAATGTATAGGTTAAGACAAAGACATACAGTATTTGTATAGGCCTAAGCCAGGTTTAAATGTGTGGTTTTATGTTGTGCAAAAGATTTGCTCAGAGGGATTTTGGATCTGCTTTAGTTTTTGAAGGCTAGTTATCGGTGGGGAAAAAACCTGTAAAAATTCAAATATCTCCATTTTTATGGATTCACAGCTCAGTAAGTCAGGCAGGGATCAGATCTGTACAAATAAGAAGTGATTGTATATTATGGGCTGTAGCTGGAGCGTGTAACGACAGTGAGGCTGACATAAGTGACTGTCCATGGATTTTGTGACAGGAAGTGGAGCTGCTGTCGATGTGGAGGGGGTGCACATCTCGACACAACACCACCTCTGATTCTAGAGCGGAAGTTTGTTACAATAATCGGGTGATAACAAAACCACAGGAGGCCCTTCCCTTCGCAGACGTCGGCTTTGTTCCGGCGCAGGTGGAGCTTTAATCCCACTTTAGTGCCGATTTACTCCCGGGTCAGGTGGACACATCGATCCGAGACGGGTTTCGCCCCAAGCAACAGTAAAACGTCCAATCACTGAGCGGTGTTTACAGCCGAGCATCATGGGAAATCAATGAAGGTAAATCAGCCTAAAGACAGGTCTGTACCAGGACTAAACCAGGACTAAACCAGGGCTAAACCAGGACTAAACCAGGACTAAACCAGGACTAAACCAGGGCTAAACCAGGACTAAACCAAGGGCTAAACCAGGGCTAAACCAGGACTAAACCAGGACTAAACCAAATATAGTCATTTCCTTTGTGGGAGACAGCAGCGGCTAAAGACGGGAGGAATATACACAGGGACTAAACTTTAACAACATCTGCACTTCTGTCGCTCCATAAGACTCGATTATTCAAAAACTAAACCAGATCCAAATCTGTGTAACTAATATGTCACTAATTATGCCTTAAAATGTTTTATGTTTCATGTTTGGGAGAATGGTGCTATACATTTTGGGAATTCTTTTCAACAGATTTGTTGTTTTCAGCTTCTGCAAAGGCAACTAAATAGGTGTTTTCACAATAAAAGCACTATAATACAACTAAATAGGTGTTTTCACAATAAAAGCACTATAATACAACTAAATAGGTGTTTTCACAATAAAAGCACTATAATACAATTAAATAGGTGTTTTCACAATAAAAGCACTATAATACAACTAAATAGGTGTTTTCACAATAAAAGCACTATAATACAACTAAATAGGTGTTTTCACAATAAAAGCACTATAATACAACTAAATAGGTGTTTTCACAATAAAAGCACTATAATACAACTAAATAGGTGTTTTCACAATAAAAGCACTATAATACAACTAAATAGGTGTTTCACAATAAAAGCACTATAATACAACTAAATAGGTGTTTTCACAATAAAAGCAGTATAATACAATTAAATGGGTATTTTCACAATAAAAGCTGTATAATACAACTAAATAGGTATTTTCACAATCCACTTTAATACAATAAGGATTTTCACAATAAAAAACACAATACACTTAAGGATAATTATATAAAAGTATGTTTTGTGATTTTTGCACATTCTGCAGAAGCGCTATTTCACAGTCGATCAGGCTAGTTGAGCTTTGAGCTGAAAATAAATAAATAATAAAACATGGAAACATTTGCATTTTTACAATAATAAGTTTATTAAAAAAAGAAACAAGATCCAAAATCCCTCTGAACAATTCTTTGGAACTAATATGTCACAAAATAAAACCACATATTTAAACCTGGCTCTGTCCATTATTTGGATTTTGTTGCTTATTTTTAAATGAAAAATATGAGAAAACTTTGCTCATGTTTGAGTAAACTTTCCTCAGAAGGTTCAAATCGATGCTCTACATTTATTCATGTTTCCCTCTTTCACCTGCAGCGTCTGTCTCTCCCTCACACTCTGGCCTCTCGCTGAGAGCTTTTTTACTTTCTGTCAGAGTGGAACAAAGCCGAGACCTCCAGGGACAGAGGGGACCGTCTCGCCGCCCGTGCCCAGGAAAGTGGCATCCCGCTGGGCTTGGAGAGGCTCGAGGGCCCCCCTGTGGCTCTGGAGCACGTCCAAAACAAACCTCTCAGACCGAGCCAGACTCTCCATCCAAGCGTTCACAAAGTCCTGGTTTAGTTAAAGCGAGACGCTGCGGGGGACGGAGAGACTAAAGGCCTGTTCATACTCCACAAGACGCGAGAACTTTCTTCTCGCACCCAGAGCTGCGAGAACAAAATGACGTCATTTTGTTCTCGCAGCTCCTGTTCGGCAACTCTTGCTGACACTTCGGTTCAGCAGAACTTTGTTCGGCAGGGCTGCGAGAACTCTCGCTGTGATTGGCTGGATGTTTAGTGGGCGGGGTTAATTTGGCAGAACCGGGAAGCGAGAATCCAATGTTTACTTCCTAACACCGGTGTGGATAACGGGAGACAACATGGATAAGTTTGAGGCACCGCTCGCGGCAGTAAAACACTTCGCTGAAGGATTACAAGGACACGCAAATGGCAAACAATTCCTGGCGAGAAACACGCGGACGTTTTGGACGAAGAAGAGCAAAGCAGAAGAGCCTGGCGCTACCTGCGTGAAAGAAGCGAGTGATAAAAAAAAAGTGGTCAGTCTCGTGGACAGAGGGATACCAAGCTTGTAAACCTTAGAGCCTTCATCAAACACCAGGAACGTCAACCAACATGTTTAATGGAATGGATGGATGGATTTGGATGGACAACGCTTGTACTGAGAGGCTACACAGACGTCAAACACATGATTTTACTGAATGAAACGGAGGTAAGCTTTTAACGTTAACGTTAACTAACGTAATATATCAGCGGGAGATATGTGCTAAACATAAAGTCAATCTTCAAAATGTTTGCAATACCGTGACTGATACATTTTATAATAGTTTGAACTCAAATGGTTCGTTTTATTTCTGTAATTCCTTGATTGTTTTGGCTGCTGAAAAAGGGGGCGTGGCAGTTCGGCAGCAACACGTCTTGTGGAGTATGAAATGTCAGAGCCCAGACGAACTTTGTTCTTGTTCTTTTTGCCTCAAGAACAAGAACAAAGTTCTCGCGTCTTGTGGAGTATGAACAGGCCTTAATGTGGAGCTTCTGCTGGAGATTACGCACACACATATGAGATTACGCACACACATATGAGATTACGCACACACATATGAGATTACGCACACACATATGAGATTACGCACACACATATGAGATTACGCACACACATATGAGATTACGCACACACATATGAGATTACGCATATAAATATGAGATTACGCACACACATATGAGATTACGCACACACATATGAGATTACGCACACACATATGAGATTACGCACACACATATGAGATTACGCACACACATATGAGATTACGCACACACATATGAGATTACGCACACACATATGAGGGAAAGTCAAGTGTTTCATGTCTACAAATGGACAGATTATATTTTAGGTGACGATAACACACAGAGTGAGGTTTGAATGTGTGGTTTTATTTGTGACATATTAACCACAAATATTTGCTCCAGAGTGATCCGAGTGCCATGTTGGAGTGATTTTTCAAAACTGTTCCATATTTTTCCAAACTTTCCAAACGTTCAACTACATTCAACTATTACAATCCAACTTAATAAGGATTTCCACAATAAAAGCGCTATAGTACAACTATATACAGAGTTCCACAATAAAAGCACTATAACAGAATTGAATAAGGAGTTTCACAATAGAAGCACTATAATATAAGTAAATAAGGATTTTCAAAATAAAGCCCTATAATACAACTAAATAAGGATTTTCACAATAGAAGCACTATAATACATCTAAATACAGACTTTCACAATAAAGCACTGTAACAACTAAATAAGGATTTCACAATAGAAGCACTATAATACAACTTAATGAGTTGTATTATACAAAATAAAAGCACCCAATACATTTTCCAAACAGTTGCAATATGTTGGAGATTTGGTCCATGTTTCCACCTGAACTGAGTCTTTCTCTCCAGTCTGGCTTTACCCGGTTAGAGACACTGCAGGTGAACAGGGAAAAAAAATAAATGTAGAGATTTCAGTTTGAAACTTTTGCTGAACATCACTGATATAAACATGAGGAAAAAAATGTATTGCATTTTTCTGTCATTTTATGTTTTCAGATAAAATAAGACATTTTGTGCATGAACATGGCCAGATTAAAATGTGTGGTTTCATTTTATTGACATATTAGTAACTCCGATTTTTTCAGAGGGGATTTAGGATATATTGTTTTCGCCTGTTTTTTTGGGTTCAAAGCTGAATAAATCAGGCTAGAAATTAGATATTAAAAACTATTGTAAAGTCCCAGACTGTAAAGTGTGGAGTCTGTGTGAGCGACTATAAGGGCTCACCCGCTGCCCGAGTGGGGCCTTCTCTCATTCAGAGAAAACAAGCTCTGAAGTTTTGTAGTGAGTGGAACCTTCTTTGGCTCTTCAGCACCTCTTGTAGGAGGAAAAATACCATATTTGGGCGATAGCGTCATCACAGGGACCCTTCACAGGACACGTGGATGTAAAATCTGTCAATATTTGTGAATGAATACCCGCGGGAAAGACGGTCTTCGACGCCGCAGCTGCTACTTCCTGTTACCTCATCATAAAATAAACATCATGCTTTTTATTCTCTGACATGAAAACTAAGATGTAAAGGAGGAAAAATCACTCGTGAAAAATCAATACTTTCACCTGCCGTGTCTCGCCTTAATGTGAACTCGGTTACAGTAAGAGGTTAAAGAAGCGTCTCTTTTCCTGGACTCTGACGCCTCCTCCTGAGTCTGGAGTCTTCTCTCTCTCTCTCTCTCTCTGTCTCTCTCTGTCTCAGCTTGACTCTGAATCACTAAAGTCCGGATTACACTCTGACTTTGACCAAATTACAGTAAAGATCAGAGTCCCCGGCGCTCCACAGGCACCGGGGGGTCCCGCGGAGACACTAATCCAGCCCGGCAGCTCCTTCCTCACAAAGACTCTCCCGTCTCAGGGAGGAGAAACAAACCATCTCAGAGCGTTTGTTTAAGGCGAGACGCTGCAGGTGAATCATAAAATAAACATCGTACAGTTTAGTCATATTTATATTCTATATTTATGTTAAGATAAAAAGCCTTTATTGATCTCACAATGGAGACATTCACTTCAGCTCTCAGAGTCAAATAGTAAATAGAGGTCTCTTATAGACCCTTTAATGGTTTGTAAACACTCCGGGCTTAGCTGGAGACAAGAAGCTCGATTCCTATCTATTTCCATTGTAGCTGTTGTCATAGTAACGATAAACAAATGTGTAACTGTTTTTGGAAATATCAGATAAACTTTATTTTATCGTCTCAAATGTCATTCCTCTTGTTCACCTTAAGCCACAACAGGACCACATGTTTCAGCTGTAGTTTTACACTTAAAATCACTAGTTTTAGTTAAATCTTATTTCTCTTGATCACTTCCTGCCTCCAGCTGATGTCACTGATGATGTCAGCAGTTAAAGGGTCTATAATGTTCGGGAAATTCCACACAGTTACCATGGAGATGCGCCATCTTTGCAGCTGTTAGCATACATTTCCATTGACTAACATTAGCTAAAAACAGTATAAAAAGTGGAGACCGTGGATCAGCTCCGTTAGCTGCTGAGTTACTGCTGGTAAAAACATCTAACTCACTGTGTGTCCAAGTGTTTTAATGTGAATAATAACTGTAGTATTTTAACTTTTAAAATCTCCATTAGTTTATTATTGCTGCTAATCCCATAATGCTTAGAGATTCGACGTCACATTCCCGAACTCTATACAATGACTACGAAAACTTTAAGGGGGCAAAAGTATAAACAATAAAAAATAAAATAACAGACTATAATAAAACATGTCAGTATTGAGTTGCCTTGTGTATGAAATGTGCAGTATAAATAAAGTTTCCTTGCCTATTAACAGTGCAGGTTTACATCATAATAAAGTGGTTGATAAAGTAATAATACAGACATTATTGCATGTGTTTTTGCAGAGAGGTTGTGTGTTTTGTCTAACTTGAAAACCCCAGAAGCTACAGAGGAGCTCAGATCAACTCCGCTGGTATTGCATCAGTGGTAGTTGGTGCATAAGTGCAGAAGCTGCAGGTAGAAACCTTTCAAACATATACAAACATAATTCACATAGTTTTTAGCTTTTTACTCACAATTTTTTCCAATGTACATATTTTAACAAAGTATATTTTAAGTGTTGATTCAGATTTTAATTGTACTTGGTCAGTCAAATTGATATTTTACCATTTTAACAAACAACTGGAGTAACCGTGTTAAATACTTGTTTTATTTCTAGTTAGTTTTAACACTAAAATAGACCTCACTGATGGCGTCTCTGTTCTCCTGAGCACTGACTGGGTGTGGGCCACTGACACCTGTGTTACCTCATCAATGCACCAGAAACATTAGGCTCAACTCCTGTCTTAGCGCCATCTACTGCATGAACTAAGACATTACAACCAAATTAAGCTAACAAAAGCAAAACACTGAGAACATAGGAGTGTTTTAACCAAACACTGCACATGTTACTTTACAATCTTGTACCGTCTGACAGCAGTGAGGATGAAGGACCTGCAGTAGCTCCTCCTCACACTGCAGGTCCTTCATCCTCACTGCTGCTCATCCTCACTGCTGTCAGACGGGACAAACCACTGTGAGAAACATCCATACTTTCAGGTGAACAGGAAAAACATCACTGACATAAATAGGAGGAAACATGTTACAAGTCTTCTGCCTTTTTATGTTTTCATATAAAAATAAGGCGTTTTATGCATAACATGGCCACACAGAGCCAGGTTTAAATGTGTGGTTTGCTGCTGCGTCTGATTTTATAATGTATTTTAATGTGTTATGTATTGTTATTGCATTGTTGGGCAAATGTGTTGGATGTGTGAGCAAGACAAAGGTAAAGTTTTTCTATTCTATTATTTAGTGACATATTAGTTACACAGATTTGGATCTGGTTTAGTTTTTGAATAATCGAGTCTGGAGCGGTTTTATTTTGTGACATATTAGTTCCAAACAATTGTTCACAGCGATTTTGGATCTTGGTTGTTTTTTTTGAATAAACTTATTACTGAAAAAAAAATCTGTAAAAATCTAAATTTCTCCATGTTTTTATTATTTATTTATTTTTCAGCTCAAAGCTCAACTAGATCGACTGTGGAATAGCACTGCTGCAGAAAGAGCACAAATCACAAAACATACTTTCATATAATTATCCTTTCTTAAATATATGATGGTGCTTTATTGTGAAAATACCTATTTATTGTATTGAAGTGCTTTTATTGTGAAAATCCATATTTATTGTATTGGAGTGCTTTTATTGTGAAAATACCTATTTAGTTGTATTAGAGTGCTTTTATTGTGAAAATACCTATTTATTGTATTGGAGTGCTTTTATTGTGAAATACCTATGTACTTGTATTAGAGTGCTTTTATTGTGAAAATACCTATTTATTGTATTGAAGTGCTTTTATTGTGAAAATCCATATTTATTGTATTGGAGTGCTTTTATTGTGAAAATACCTATTTAGTTGTATTAGAGTGCTTTTATTGTGAAAATACCTATTTATTGTATTGGAGTGCTTTTATTGTGAAAATACCTATGTACTTGTATTGAAGTGCTTTTATTGTGAAAATACCTATTTATTGTATTGAAGTGCTTTTATTGTGAAAATACCTACAGTGAGGAAAATAAGTATTTGAACACCCTGCTATTTTGCAAGTTCTCCCACTTAGAAATCATGGAGGGGTCTGAAATTGTCATCGTAGGTGCATGTCCACTGTGAGAGACGTAATCTAAAAAAAATCCAGAAATCACAATGTATGATTTTTTAACTATTTATTTGTATGATACAGCTGCAAATAAGTATTTGAACACCTGAGAAAATCAATGTTAATATTTGGTACAGTAGCCTTTGTTTGCAATTACAGAGGTCAAACGTTTCCTGTAGTTTTTCACCAGGTTTGCACACACTGCAGGAGGGATTTTGGCCCACTCCTCCACACAGATCTTCTCTAGATCAGTCAGGTTTCTGGGCTGTCGCTGAGAAACACGGAGTTTGAGCTCCCTCCAAAGATTCTCTATTGGGTTTAGGTCTGGAGACTGGCTAGGCCATGCCAGAACCTTGATATGCTTCTTACAGAGCCACTCCTTGGTTATCCTGGCTGTGTGCTTCGGGTCATTGTCATGTTGGAAGACCCAGCCTCGACCCATCTTCAATGCTCTAACTGAGGGAAGGAGGTTGTTCCCCAAATCTCGCAATACATGGCCCCGGTCATCCTCTCCTTAATACAGTGCAGTAGCCCTGTCCCATGTGCAGAAAAACACCCCCAAAGCATGATGCTACACCCCCATGCTTCACAGTAGGGATGGTGTTCTTGGGATGGTACTCATCATTCTTCTTCCTCCAAACACATTTAGTGGAATTATGACCAAAACGTTCCATTTTGGTCTCATCTGACCACATGACTTTCTCCCATGACTCCTCTGGATCATCCAAATGGTCATTGGCAAACTTAAGACGGGCCTTGACATGTGCTGGTTTAAGCAGGGGAACCTTCCGTGCCATGCATGATTTCAAACCATGACGTCTTAGTGTATTACCAACAGTAACCTTGGAAACGGTGGTCCCAGCTCTTTTCAGGTCATTGACCAGCTCCCCCGTGTAGTTCTGGGCTGATTTCTCACCTTTCTTAGGATCATTGAGACCCCACGAGGTGAGATCTTGCATGGAGCCCCAGTCCGAGGGAGATTGACAGTCATGTTTACCTTCTTCCATTTTCTAATGATTGCTCCAACAGTGGACCTTTTTTCACCAAGCTGCTTGGCAATTTCCCGTAGCCCTTTCCAACCTTGTGGAGGTGTACAATTTTGTCTCTAGTGTCTTTGGACAGCTCTTTGGTCTTGGCCATGTTAGTAGTTGGATTCTTACTGATTGTATGGGGTGGACAGGTGTCTTCATGCAGCTAAAGACCTCAAACAGGTGCATCTAAATGTAGGATAATAAGTGGAGTGGAGGTGGACATTTTAAAGGCAGACTAACAGGTCTTTGAGGGTCAGAATTCTAGCTGATAGACAGGTGTTCAAATACTTATTTGCAGCTGTATCATACAATAAATAGTTAAAAAATCATACATTGCGATTTCTGGATTTTTTTTTTTAGATTATGTCTCTCACAGTGGACATGCACCTACGATGACAATTTCAGACCCCTCCATGATTTCTAAGTGGGAGAACTTGCAAAATAGCAGGGTGTTCAAATACTTATTTTCCTCACTGTATTTACTTGTATTAGAGTGCTTTTATTGTGAAAATACCTATGTACTTGTATTGAAGTGCTTTTATTGTGAAAATACCTATTTATTGTATTGAAGTGCTTTTATTGTGAAAATCCATATTTATTGTATTGGAGTGCTTTTATTGTGAAATACCTATTTAGTTGTATTAGAGTGCTTTTATTGTGAAAATACCTATTTATTGTATTGGAGTGCTTTTATTGTGAAAATACCTATTTATTGTATTGAAGTGCTTTTATTGTGAAATCCATATTTATTGTATTGGAGTGCTTTTATTGTGAAAATACCTATTTAGTTGTATTATACTGCCTTATTGTGAAAATCCCTATATATTGTATTGGAGTACTTTTATTGTGAAAATACCTATTTAGTTGTATTATATGCCTTATTGTGAAATCCCTATATATTGTATTGGAGTGCTTTTATTGTGAAAATACCTATTTAGTTGTATTAGAGTGCCTTATTGTGAAAATCCCTATATATTGTATTGGAGTGCTTTTATGTGAAATCCCTATATATTGTATTGGAGTGCTTTTATTGTGAAAATACCTATTTAGTTGTATTAGAGTGCCTTATTGTGAAAATCCCTATATATTGTATTGGAGTGCTTTTATTGTGAAAATATCTATTTAGTTGCCATTGCAGAAGCTGAAAACAACAAATCTGTTGAAAATAATTCCCAACATTTATAGCACCATTCTCCCAAACATGCAAAACATTTTGAGGCATAACTTGCGGAAATCACTGAAACGCAGAAAGTGGTTTAAAGTGTGGAGTCTTATGGAGCGACTAAAGTGCAGATGTTGTTAAAGTTTAGTCCCTGTGGACATTTCTCCCGTCTTTAGCCGCTGCTGTCTCCCACAAAGGAATGACCATATTTGGATTACAGCGGCTTTCCTGCTACACGTGGATACCAAACCTGTCAGTATTTGTAAATGAATAAGCGTGGGAAAGACACACTTACTTCCTGGATAAATAATAAACATGGTAAAGAGAAAGAGTTAAATGATAGAAAGTCTGTGATCTGTCTCCGTGTTTCCTCCAGAGCCCTCAGGGGGACGTGTGCAGACCCGAAGCCCAGCTCGGCAGCCTGTCCCTGGGCACGCTCGCCTCACCGCCTCCTCTGAAGCCTCTGAACACGTCTCTCTCTCTGACGGTTTTTCAGATGAAAGATGAACTCAATGTGTGTTCTGTACATTTCCCCTTCGGCTCTGGCCCGCGGTGGAGCTCCAGTCTTGCCGCGGTCCGGGATTCCTCATGGTGTTTTAAATCTATTTGTGAGTGTATTTTCTTCAGCGGGACGCGAGGTTCAAAGACTGGGATTATTCTTTATGTCTCTCCCTCACAAACACATCCACCCTCTGCCTCTCGTCACGAACACAGACACGACGCTGCTCTGGATTCTGTCGAGAAATAACCTAGTGGAACAGAAGCCGAGATATGTCTCAGCCCAAACCTAAGCCAGTCGAAAAATTCAACTGGGCCACGATCACATTCTCTTTAAGTATTATCTAAACATAATTCAGGCCACATGTTCACGTGTTTAAACAGATTTGTACTTCTGATCTCACACTGCGGTTCCATTTCCTCTCCCTCTCCGACTGTAAACCCATCCATCACGCCCTGGGACAGAATAATGACTTGGATTCCTGACCGTCTGCTGTGACTCGGGGCGTTTCTGAAATCCTAAATCAGAGCGTGAAAAAGCCGCGTCCAGCTCCGACAAAAGAGACAAAGACGGAGGGACATCTGGACCTCGGACATCTGTCATTTACTCTGTCCCTCCACGTCACACGCAGAGGGCGGACCGGGACGTCTGAACAAACTGGGGGACAGTGGGTCAATGCTGGAAGGTACTGTTCCCCTCAGAGGCTCACGGCCCACAGAGACTTTACGTGTGGCCCACTTTCGGGTCACAACATTGAAACATCGATGGTGGAACTAGATAATGTAGAAGTGTGCCAATAAAAAACCTAATGATTATACTGATATGAATATGGTATTGATAAAACTAATCATAGATGTTATTATTTTTACCTGTATCTGTAATGTGTCATTTACCTCAGGGATATTTCCAGACCGCATGAAAATAGCCAAGTAATTCCACTCTTTAAAAAAGGAAATAAATCAGAATGTTCTAATTATAGACCAATATCATTACTTCCACAGTTCTCTCAAATCCTGGAGAAGTTATTTGCGATTAGACTGAATACATTTCTGACTGAATTTAAGATTTTAAGTAAAAGCCAATATGGGTTTCGTCCTAATCACTGCTACAGCAATTATGGAACTAACTGAAGAAATCACCAATGCTATAGACAAAAAGCACTATTTAGTAGCATCTTTGTAGATCTTCAAAAAGCGTTTGATACGCTGGACCACAAGATGTTGTTGCATAAATTAAATAAATATGGTATCAGAGGTGTGGCAAACCAATGGATTACCAGCTAAGCTTCACTAAGAGAAAAAGTAGATTTGATCTAAAAGGAACTGAGGTTTTTACAAAGCCCAGGTTTCAATCGGCTGTAAAGGAAAGATGTAAATCAATCAAAGGAGTCGCTCTGTGGAACAGTCGTGATTGTAAAATTAAAACTTCTAAGTCCATTAAGAAGTATGTTAAATTATCATTGTTACAGAAATATGACACTGAGGAGTATCAGATCAACTTTATTTATGTATTTTTGTGTTTTGATGTCTTGGACCAAAAAAGAAAAGAAAAAAGACGGCTGCATGAGACAGCTTAAAAGTTAAATGATCTGGAACTGTAAGTGATTTTGTGTTGATCGGGGCAGACATTATAAGATTTTACTTCTTTCTGCTCCTTTTTATTCATGAGAAATGCTGTTGTTGCATTTGTTTTTAAATGAATGAAATCAATAAAAAAAATTTAAATGAAATGAAATAACAGCTGGCAATACAGAGCACATTTACCCACGTGTTTTCATTTTGTCATGAACCTTCATTTTCACGTGACACAACAATCTCTGGACTCGCCCATATATGGTCATGTTTGAAGCAGTTGAAGGAAAACAAAGAGAAAAATCGAAACTTTCTCCAATTATTCATTATTCAAAACTACTTAAAAAAAATGGATATAGTTTTCAACTCAATAAAGATACAAAGACATGGGGAGGAGAAAAGTGTTTCAACAGCCCATAAACACTTAAATAACGGAGAATGCTAACATGCTACATGCTAACACTAGCTACGACGGCTGTTTTTTCACTTCTAGTGAAAAATCTGCTGAATAAACTTCCACATGGACCCGATTTACACTTGGCTTTATTTGTATGAGATAAATAAGTTTATATTCCACCAGAAAACAGCTAAACAGAGTGAACAATTCTGTTTCCCAAAGTACTTCCTTCCCCCTCGCTGAGGCCACACCCCCTGTATGACGCGACGCCGTCTGTACCAATAGTTTAAAACTGAGGCGGAGCAACTGAACATTCTATGGCGTAACTATGGTAACTATGGTAAGTATGAACTGCAGATGTGTTTGTCTTGTGTTTGGTCTCAGTCATCAGTGGAAGAATCAACATGAAATAAAAACTGTCTCAAAGTTCATCGTCTCCTCTGTCAGCTCATATGAACTAATGTCTAATTATTATCTCTGAAAGGCGTCTGAAAGTGATGACAATATTCAAAAACATGAGCGTGATGTTGGCCAATAGGAAGGACTTTCAGACATAAGAATAATATGACGTGTTTGTTCTCCCATAACGTTGTACGGCCCTGCTCCACCTGCCATTATGACATCATCACATTCTAAATCGTGAACGCCGCCTGTTGTGTTGAAATATCATCTGCTATTTTTACTGTGGAAAAGTAGCTCACGGGGTTAAAACAAAAGGTTGGAGACTCCTCCTCCTCCTCCTCCTCCTCTCCTCCTCCTCCTCCTCCTCCTCCTCCCTCACTCTAAAGCACCTGATATTTACACTTTGAAAAACGTGTTTGGCTTTTTTCACAAGTGAGCTCCAGTTCCAACACTTTAGAAAGATCTACGTTTAGTTTGAGAATAATGTTTCCTCTGAGTCTCTTGAAAGCACCAGCGCTACGATTAGCTTAAAGCATAATTAAACAGTGTTTAAACTAAGGCCTGTTTCCTGAAGTCCAGACATGAACAGCTCAGCGTCCTCGTCCAGCTGAGGAAATGATTAATGCAATTAAAGAAGGAGCCGAGACACGTCCCAGAGCACAGCGCCCTCTAGTGCGGCTGCAGTAATCGCAGTGACAGCCCCTGAAGCGCTGAGGTGGTAATTAAACGTTCATTCCGAGGGATTATCGCCTCAGGCCCGAGCAGCGGCTGATCCACGCCTCCCTTTAACGCCGACGGGACACCACTGGGCGCTAATCCGCTAAAACGCACATCAAACAGAGGCCCCGCATTAGCATAAACCACACACACACACATGCACACACACACACACACACACACACACACACACACACACACACACACACACACACACACACACACACACACACACAGATGGAGGAAATCCATGTGATTACGATCATTTTACTGACACTGCTTTCAAATTACAATTATATTCTCAAAGTTCAAAAGAGGAAAACACATCACATGACTCTGCACAACTTCCTGTCTTTTCCACAGAGATTTATCGATATCTAATTCCTGCCTGATTTGTTGTTACACAATAAACCTGAATCATTGACAATATTTAATCCTTAATACTCGCTCTACGTCCAGACAGTCCAGACAAATGGAAGCTGGATGAACCTGTTTCAATCAGAACATCCAACATCAACATGTCCGTCCTCCACAAAGTCAATGATTTACTTTCAGTAACTGCGTTTCCATCACTGACGGTTCACTTTAAGGACTGATGGAAACACCACATTTCGCAAAAATGTGCATCATTTCAAATCATAACAACGCTGCCCAAGAAGCGACTTCCTGTTTCCAGCTAGCATGCCAAAATAAAAGCACACAGCTCTTCTCATCAGGTACTTGCAACATTACAGGAATATAATAAATACACACATTTTAATTGTTTTGCCTGTTAATAGTTAGGCAGAAAGAAAGTTGAACTAATGAATAAGATGGTGCTTTTATTTTGGCGTGCTGGAACGAAACAGGAAGTCACTTTTTGGGCGGCGTTGTTATGATTTGAAGTTATCACAGAACCATGGTAACCAAAGCCATGATTCGCAAAATCTCTCTGACGGAAACGTGTGAAAATTCGCTGTTGTTTTGCGGATTTTAGGCAGATGTGCATTTTCTCTGGTTCCACTCAGCCATCATGTTACTGGAAGAATAAAACACTACAGAAACCTTTAACTACAGGGCGGCCTCGGTGCACCACACTTCCACCACTGCTCATTAGCTAATCCCTTACAGTTCACACATGAATGGATCCACTCAAATATGACACGATTTGGACGGACATGGAACAATCAATATGCAAACACGTCAAAGTCTCAGAAATGCCATTTTTAAACCAGTCAGTAAAGAAAAGTCTCCTCCAACAACAGCACCAGGCGAGCAACTCAAACTAAAAGCAACATCCAAACCGTAAACTTAGAACTGCACCTAAAAAAAACAAAAAAAAACAGATGGAACACAATCCTTACCAACAGCAACATGCCAACGAGACCTAACAATTGTTCTGGACCCAAATCTGTAAAAACATGTACTCAATGACCAATAACTTCATCAGCAGACTTAAAGGGATATTTCAGGATTTTTGACATTGGGCCCCATTTCCTCGTTATCCAGAGTGTTGTTGATGTCTGGAGATATTTATATTTTAATTCACGCAGTCCTTATATTTGGCTAGTGCTAGGCTAGTGCATCTCTATGGTAACTAGTAGCCTGCATTAAAAACCTCTCCTTTGTGAATTCTACATGTAGTCATGCCGGCGGCAGGTAAACAAACTACTGTAGATCCGGTAACCGAGTAGATCACTCCGCCGCGGTGTTAGCTTACAACCAGGAAGCTGATGCTGCTCAAATATAAGTTATTATTCAGTCGACACTGACATTTATATGGTTAGTCTGGTGTTATAAGTGATTTGCCTCAGGTGCACTGTGGAGCGGGTCAGACTGTGTTTAATGCAGGCTACTAGTTACCATAGACATGCACTAGCCTAGCACTAGCTTAGCGCCACTAAACTCTTCAAATATAAGGACTGCATGAATTTAAAAATATGGCAGATATTTTACAGGCTTCAACAGAAATAGGCTAACTTTTCCCAAGAGGAGGCAGTAGCTACAACCATATGTTTTCCTTTAGTTTTCAGTATGTACAATATAAACCACTGCACAAAAAGGAGTAGGATGAAGTTTAACTAAACAAGATCCAAAATCCCTCTGAGCAAATGTTTGGAACTAATGTCACAAAATTGGTTTTATTTTGTGACATTTAAACCTGGCATTTCTTACACATGAAATGCCTTGTTATTTCTACATGAGAGAAACCTTACAGTACATGCCAGTAACGTTTCCCATTGATATCTCTAGATTTAAAGTGTAACCTGCAGTGTCCAGTGGTGTAACAGTGTATCGGAGAGGAGCCATATGTAAAATGTTAAATGGGAAAAGCCTCCGTCTGTCCGACCTTGGCAGATCTCGTCTTAGTGAAGTCCAAGTGTTTAAACGGCGCCGAGGCTGCGACCTTGTCTTCGAGACGCCGCTCGAGAGGCTTTTATTCAGTGACAGGCTTTGAGCATCGCTTTATATTAACGGGAAAAGGCACACTAAAGGGAGCGGCACTTTATTTTCTGAGAGAGATTCAGTTTGAAACTTTCCCTGTGGGTTAAATGTCTCAGAAAAGGCATTTGCATTTGTGGAGACGGAGCCTGAATAACGGGCGGAGGTTCGGGAGTGAAATAAATGGCGGGTCGCAGATGGCGGGACCTCCAGAGGCTTAAGGAGCCGCTGTGCAGCCGCGCCCAGGGACCAGCTCCTCCTGCTGGGCTTTGTGTCGGCGACGGCCCCTGCTGCCGCCCGGAGCTGCTCCAACAGAGACCAGCTGCTCCAGCGTGGACCTAAACCGGGACTAAACCAGGACTGAACCAAGACCTAAACCGGGACTAAACCAGGACTGAACCAAGACCTAAACCGGGACTAAACCAGGACTGAACCAAGACCTAAACCAAGGACCAGCTGCTTCAGCACCAGACCTGAACCAGGACTAAACACTGGACTGAACCAAGACCTAAATCGAGGACCTGGACTAAACCCAGGACCGGGACTAAACCAAAGGCTAAACCAGGACTACCATACCAACTTTATTTATAATGCACTTTAAAATCTTTACAGTTGGCCAAAGTGCCGTTCACACATCTTTAAACAATGAAATTAGGATTAATAACAGTTTTAATAAATGATGCAAAAATCTGGTAAACACATCAAACTACAGCCAACAATAAAAAACAAATCCAGTAAAATCGACGCAGCCAATGAAGTGAGGTTAAAATCGGTGTCCATGTTTCCGTGTTCCAGTTAAAAGCCGAGCTGCAGTTGTGAAAGTGCATTTTCACACAAACCAACATAAAGGGCATTACAATAGTCGAGTCGTCACAAAGGCTTGAACCACAGTTTCTAAATGAGGAAAGATGAATGGACTGAACCGAGGGCTAATGTTTTTTATGCTCGGTCCAATATGTGCAATTTTGCCCATTTTTATGCATAAATCCCTTGTTTTTATCTGAAATGATGTTTCCTCATATGTATGTGCGTAATCTACAGCAGAAGCTTCACTTTGTTTCTCCACATGTTTATTTCCCTCGTTAGAGTACAGCACATACAAACGAGGCCGGAGTGAGTGAACGTGTCAGAGGGGAAAGTCTGGAGCTGCTAAAGTGGAGATGTTGCAAGAGTCGAATAAAAGCTGTTAATGTGCAGAGTTTCACAATAAAAGCCTTTCATTTATGGTGCTTTTACAATACAACATTAATATAATAAAGCGAGGCCGGAGTGAGTGAATGCCTTAGTTCCATGATGTTAATTATAAAATCGAGGCCGGGTGAGTAAGGAGAGTGCGCTCAGGCGTTTCCTGAATTCTGACGAGCTCCAGGAGAGAGAGGGGGGGAGCGCTGAGTCAGCCCAGAGGAGACAGCTCATCCCTGGGCACACGTCAGACACTGCCCGCTGGGGCCCTGGAGCCCGGACCATCTGTGACACCACCCACGACCAGCTCTGACACAACTACAGGGAAAACACAGGCCAGGTCATGGCAGGGATGTTTGACCAGGAGTGTGTGGAATAAAAGATCTGAATGTGCTGTGTTTTCACAATAAAAGTTCTGAATGTGACATGCTTTCACAATAAAAGCCTTGATTTTCCCTGTGTTTTCACAATAGAAGCCTTTGATGACACTTGTGTGGAGTAATATCTGAGCAACACCATCTGTACTTTTACTCGAGTAATGATCCTGTTTGTCTAAAGCTCCGGGGCACAGTGGGGGCGGCGGCCGCACAAAGCCTGGTCCGGGGCCTGGTCCCTGGGCACAACTCGACCATCTTGACCCTGGAGCTAAACTCCCCATTTAATCAGACAGAGCTCGTTATGCAATGACCAGAACCAACGAACAAATGACTGAGAACCAACGAACAAACGACTGAGAACCAACGAACAAATGACTGAGAACCAACGAACAAACGACTGAGAACCAACGAACAATGACTGAGAACCAATGAACAAATGACCAGAACCAATGAACAAACAACTGAGAACCAACGAACAAACGACTGAGAACCAACGAACCAATGACTGAGAACCAACGAACAAATGACTGAGAACCAACGAACAAATGACCAGAACCAACGAACAAATGACCAGAACCAACGAACAAATGACCAAGAACCAACGAACCAACGACTGAGAACCAACGAACAAATGACAGAACCAACGAACAAATGACCAGAACCAACGAACAAATGACCAAGAACCAACGAACAAATGACTGAAACCAATGAACAACGACTGAGAACCAACGAACAAGACTGAGAACAACGAACCAATGACTGAGAACCAACGAACAAACGACTGAGAACCAACGAACCAATGACTGAGAACCAATGAACAAATGACCAGAACCAACGAACAAACGACTGAGAACCAACGAACCAATGACTGAGAACCAACGAACAAATGACTGAGAACCAACGAACAAATGACCAGAACCAACGAACAAATGACCAGAACCAACGAACAAATGACCAAGAACCAACGAACCAACGACTGAGAACCAACGAACAAATGACCAGAACCAACGAACAAATGACCAGAACCAACGAACAAATGACCAGAACCAACGAACAAATGACCAGAACCAACGAACCAATGACTGAGAACCAACGAACCAATGACTGAGAACAATGAACCAATGACTGAGAACCAACGAACCAATGACTGAGAACCAATGAACCAATGACTGAGAACCAACGAACCAATGACTGAGAACCAATGAACCAATGACTGAGAACCAATGAACCAATGACTGAGAACCAACGAACAAATGACTGAGAACCAACGAACAAATGACTGAGAAACCAACGAACAAATGACCTGAGAACCAACGAACAAATGACCAGAACCAACGAACAAATGACAGCAGGAACAACAACGAACCAACGACTGAGAAACCAACGAACCAATGACTGAGAACCAATGAAACCCAATGACTGAGAACCAACGAACAAATGACTGAGAACCAACGAACAAATGACCAGAACCAACGAACAAATGACTGAGAACCAACGAACAAATGACCAGAACCAACGAACCAATGACTGAGAACCAACGAACAAATGACCAGAACCAATGAACAAATGACTGAGAACCAACGAACAAATGACCAGAACCAATGAACAAATGACTGAGAACCAACGAACAAATGACCAGAACCAATGAACAAATGACTGAGAACCAACGAACAAATGACCAGAACCAACGAACAAATGACCAAGAACCAACGAACAAATGACCAGAACCAACGAACAAATGACCAGAACCAACGAACAAATGACCAAGAACCAACGAACCAACGACTGAGAACCAACGAACCAATGACTGAGAACCAACGAACCAATGACTGAGAACCAACGAACAAATGACCAGAACCAACGAACAAATGACTGAGAACCAACGAACAAAATGACCAGAACCAACGAACCAATGACTGAGAACCAACGAACAAATGACCAGAACCAACGAACCAATGACCAGAAACCAACGAACAAATGACCAGAACCAACGAACAAATGACTGAGAACCAACGAACAAATGACCAGAACCAACGAACAAATGACCAGAACCAACGAACAAATGACTGAGAACCAACGAACAAATGACCAGAACCAATGAACAAATGACTGAGAACCAACGAACAAATGACCAGAACCAATGAACAAATGACTGAGAACAACGAACAAATGACCAGAACCAACGAACAAATGACCAAGAACCAACGAACCAACGACTGAGAACCAACGAACCAAGGACTGAGAACCAATGAACCAATGACTGAGAACCAATGAACAATGACTGAGAACCAACGAACAAATGACCAGAACCAACGAACAAATGACCAAGAACCAACGAACCAACGACTGAGAACCAACGAACCAATGACTGAGAACCAATGAACCAATGACTGAGAACCAACGAACAAACGACTGAGAACCAACGAACCAATGACTGAGAACCAACGAACAAACGACTGAGAACCAACAAACCAATGACTGAGAACCAACGAACAAATGACTGAGAACCAACGAACAAATGACCAGAACCAACGAACAAATGACCAGAACCAACGAACAAATGACCAGAACCAACGAACCAACGACTGAGAACCAACGAACAAATGACCAGAAACCAACGAACAAATGACCAGAACCAACGAACAAATGACCAGAACCAACGAACAAATGACCAAGAACCAACGAACCAACGACTGAGAACCAACGAACCAATGACTGAGAACCAATGAACCAATGACTGAGAACCAACGAACAAATGACTGAGAACCAACGAACAAATGACCAGAACCAACGAACAAATGACTGAGAACCAACGAACAAATGACCAGAACCAACGAACCAATGACTGAGAACCAACGAACAAATGACCAGAACCAATGAACAAATGACTGAAACCAACGAACAAATGACCAGAACCAACGAAAAATGACAAACCAACGAACAAATGACCAGAACCAATGAACAAATGACTGAGAACCAACGAACAAATGACCAGAACCAATGAACAAAGACTGAGAACAACGAACAAATGACCAGAACCAATGAACAAATGACTGAGAACCAACGAACAAATACCAGAACCAACGAACAAATGACCAGAACCAACGAACCAACGACTGAGAACCAACGAACCAATGACTGAGAACCAACGAACCAATGACTGAGAACCAATGAACCAATGACTGAGAACCAACGAACAATGACCAGAAACCAACGAACAAATGACCAAGAAACCAACGAACCAACGACTGAGAACCAACGAACCAAGGACTGAGAACCAATGAACCAATGACTGAGAACCAATGAACAAATGACTGAGAACCAACGAACAAATGACCAGAACCAACGAACAAATGACCAAGAACCACGAACCAACGACTGAGAACCAACGAACCAATGACTGAGAACCAATGAACCAATGACTGAGAACCAATGAACAAATGACTGAGAACCAACGAACAAATGACCAGAACCAACGAACAAAGAACCAAGAACCAACAAACAATGACTGAGAACCAACGAACCAATGACTGAGAACCAACGAACCAATGACTGAGAACCAACGAACAAAGAACCGAGAACCAACGAACAAATGACTAGTCAGAACAGACGACCAACGGATACATTTACACCAAGACGGGAAAGTTTGGAGTCTGGAGCAACTACAAAACAGCAGTGTTTTCATAATAAAAGCCTTAATTTGTTTAGTTTTCAAAATAAACCCTCACATTTGTGGGATTTTCACAATAAAAGGAGAAACGGCCTTAAAGTTTAGTCTCTTTGTCTGCACATGCTGTGTATATTCCTCCCGTCTTTAGCCGCTGCTGTCTCCCCAAAGGAAATGACCATATTTGGATTACAGCGTCATCTCGGCCTTTCCTGCTACACGTGGATACCAAACATGTCAGTGTGAATGAATAAGCGTGGGAAAGACCAGGGAGCCACACAGACATGTTGGAGTTACTTCCTGGAGATCAAACCTGGTAAAGAGAGAGTTTGGGCTGTTTATTTTACTCTGACAGAGTTCAAACTGAGACGATAAGGAGGAAACTCGACACAGACCCGTCCAGAGTGAGCACGGCGCCCCCTGCTGAGCCCTGGAGAGGAGCGAAGCCCAGTTTTTTAATTAAACTCAGACGACGAGCTGCTGCCAAACTCTGAGCTGAATCGCTGCCACTTCACGGCGATCGCGGATGATTCTGGCGCCGCCTTCGTTAATAATTAGAGACATTTGGAACGAGGCCATCGGGGAATTCATTTATTCACTTTCCAATAAAACCTTTGTCTTTCAAACAATGAAATCACGTTATCTTCAGGATGAGGAACTCGTGTGAATGACTGCAATTTGGTCCGTTGTTATTATTTTTAAAATGAAAACAGTAAATGACAGAAAACTTCCAACACACTCATACCTGCCAACTCTCCTGATTCACATGAGAGACTCGTGATTTTTAACTTTATCTCCCACTAATCTCCCGATGTTTGCAGTGAAGGAAACACGCAAGACTGTAGGGGATATATTCACAAGATCTGGCAACCGTGTCCTGGAGAAGAAGCACCTCTGCCTCTGTCATCGCTCTGTGGCCTCAGGGTTTCATTTACACTCGCCATGTGACTAAATCATTTCTAAAAGCTTACTGTGGATATCTTACAATCACGAGATTTTAGCCAGATGTTCAAAGTCTTCAGTCGTAGGTCGTTCACTGAAACAGGCACAATGATTTAAAACAGACGAGCTGCGAGCGACGTTAGGGAGAGCCTGATATTTAGGAATAGTCTCAGAGTGAGCCTCCTCTCGCTGCAGAGAGGATCAGTGCATGAGCGGGTCTGACTCTGCATTTTACAGGACTTTCACTGCACTTTTCCGTGAAAATAAACACCGCGAGCAGCACTAGCCTCAGATAAACACACGCCTCTGTAGCCTGATGATAAATTACGATATACTTTGGTCGTAGCTAAGTGTCTCTCTTTGAACCATCGCACAGCGGAGACGAGAGCAGCTCATGATTTTACAATCACCACGTCGTGCAACGTGACGTCTAAAATCTTATGAGACTAAAAAATAAATCGCACAGTGTACACACAGACTGTAAAGTAATAAACTCATCCTCCCCGTTACCATAATGACCACGTTCAAAAGGGAATCCTCCGCTGCTGTGACGGAGCATGTTCCTAAAAAGGGCATAAGGGCGGGATCTTCACTGTAGTTCAGTCGTAGCCGCGCCATTAGCTCTCATGCTAACGGCCTGTCAATCAAAGTCCAGCCGTCATTAGTATACGAGATTTCTAAAATGTTTCTTACAAAACCAGCCTGGTCCCTTTAATTGTAACTAACCCAGCGTTATCACAGGAGGAATATACAGCTGTAGAAAGTTTAACAAATGAGGCACCAGGCTTTACAGTTGTTTAGAACGTGTCTAAAGTGCAATGCTTTCGAATGGAAAACTAGCTTGTTTTGCCGCCCACAGAGGTATTACAGCGATGTCGTGGTCATAAAGCAGAGCAACCAGCCATTTAATCTATTGACATTTTCTGTTCCTATTATGCAAAGTCTTGATGCTTAGTCCATTTGAATGAAGATTGTTTTAAATATCCTATTGTCCATATATAATACAATAATATAATAGGCTTTTTGACCATTTGTCGTCACTTATTCAGTCTAATATAACTGGTCTTCCTACTAACGGTCTTTTCAACAATTAAAACTGCTCATGTTATCTTCATCCTCAGTGACAAACAGAATCATTTATGACATATCAAAGTCTTCATCAGGTGAAACAAGACAAAGAGCCGGTGTCGGCCAGTATACATGTTTTTCCTCATATTTATGTCAGTAGTGTTCAGCAGAATCGATTCCTCCACATATACACGTTTCTTCACGGGCGAACACAGAGCAACAGTTTCCAGAGAGCGGAGGCGAGGGGCTAACCACTCTGCCACAGGAACAACTGTCTCCATTTTCCCTTTTGAGCTTTCGCCGCGCGGGAAAGAAAAGGCGCTAAAAGCTTCGATTCAGACGAAATTACCGCCATTCAGGGAAAAACGCCTGCGCCTCAAAAGACTTAAAACCCGCAATTAGTTTAACAAAACGTTTGCAGAGCGAGTTAACGCAGAGCGGGTGTAGCGGCGCGGGGCGAGGACAGGGGCGCCGGAGAGGAGACTTAGGAGGAGACGCTAAACTTTATTCTTTTTTCCATTTTTCTCCAAATTTTCCCTTTTTTCCTCTATTTTTCAGGTTCTAGAATGTGATGATGTCACAGTGGGGGAGGAGCCAGTTTTTCCTATTGACTGCATTACACTTTCACAAGTCGTATCTAAAATAACATGTATGAATTACAAACATGATCATTGATATCAGTCACTGGGTCCATGATCTCTCTGTACAAGACCAAACATTTCCTCAAAAACTAATTATAATATTGGCCTTTAGAACACTGTGATGTCACCGGAAACCCAGCAAAACAAAATTCCCTACTTTCCCAATTTTCCCCCAACATTTTTCTACATTTATTTCCCCCTTTTTTTTATAGCTTTTTCCCCCTTATTTTGTCCACTTTTATTTTCAACCCCCAAATGTTTCCATTTTCCCTGTTATTTCAAACATTTCCTGTATTTTTCCCAAAATTTTATCCACACTCTTCATTTCTTTACCCATTTATTTCTTTTTTTCCTCTACATTCCCCATTTTTTCCCCAGATCTTCTACATTTCCTTTCCAATTTTTATTTGCCCTATTTTTACAACTTTTAAGGTTTTCCTCTTACCTTATTCCGTATTTTGTCCACATTTTAGTCATTTTTTTACTCAAATTTTCCCATTTATTTGAGGAAAACAAATCCTTATTTCCCTATTGTTTCCCAACATTTCGTGATGATGATATTGAACATTTGCATCTCTTACAAACAGCATTTCCATATTATCTTGTACATGTTTTATTTTCCAGCTCTTTATGATTATTCTTTATCTGATCCACTTTTACTGTAGAAATGTGGAGTAACTTGTAGAGGATCTCTCTTTCATCATTTTCTCACCGGCCTGGAGACTAGTTGGAGACTCGAGACACCGCTTGAGTCACAGAGACGTCTCTGAGACGTCCTCTGGAGAAAAGGCGAGTCTCCAGGTCTCGGTGAAAACCAACAGGTTCGACTTCAGCGGAGTCTCTGCATGGTCTCAAGCAGCTGTGGCGACGTTGCCGACACTATTGTCAAGGCCGGATTTATGCAGGGCCTACAGGGGCTAAGCTCAGGGGCCCAGCCGGCTGAAGGGCCCTGGCCATAAGGAGAAAAGGAGAGAGTTCCCTCTCTCTTTGCAGACTCGTAAGGCAGATGACTTTGTACCCGAGACTAACCAGGACTAAACAAGGTCTGAGCCATTTTCACTGAGTTGACACTGGGAAAACATATGTACCTCCTGGTCTGTTAAAATGAACGAGAATGCACCAAATTGCACCATTAAATAAAAATAAAAATCTCTGTGGGAGGACCCCAGACCCCCATTTAAAATGTCCCCCCACCAGTCCGGCAGGAGCAAAGGTTCTTCAGCGAGGGCCACGGAGCTCAAATTGGGGTCATTATGTTAAACAGTTTTTAAACTAGTACTATGTTCAAATTAAAGAGAAATCCGACAGACAGACATACAGTATATGGGGGGCCCTGAATGTTAGCCCGGGGCCCATTTTACTTAAATCTGGCCCTGGGTATTGTCGTCCTCAACCTGTGAGACGTGTCTGTGACGTTTCTGCAGTGTCTCCGAGACCTCTGGGCAAAAGTCTCCAAATGCCTTTTATATATGAAGAGATAAAATGATGGAAACTTGTAGCACATTCATGTCAGTCTCTACAGCAGGAGTCTCCACATTTAAACGTGTTCCTGAAAGCCCTCCTCCTCCTCCTCTTCCTCCCCCGGCCTCCGTCGTCCTCAGGGCCTCATGTGACCTCGCGCCTCGTCCCGGGCTCCCCCTCTGACCCCTCGCTGTGACTCAGTGCTGCCCCCTGGAGGCGGGTGTGCCCTGCCCGGCAGCAGAGGTCACACACACACACACACGCTGGATAATCCCGTGGCGTGTCCCGCTGGATTAAAGCCATACAGATGTTTCCCGCCTAAGACTCTGGGACAGATGTTTTGACGATGATGTGTTTGGGGACGATTGTTCAGAGAGAAGCTCAGAGTCCATGACCTTTGCTCAGCACTTTTCATCAGCGTCAGAAACACAAACTATCGTCTGCACTGACCGGATAAAACATACAAGTGCAGGGTGAGGCTGGACAATACTGTCATCCAGCAACTATAATGACCACGTTATTGAATATTTACTGACAGTCCGGCTTTACCCAAATCTACAAACTTTTGATAAAAGTGTCTAAAAAGCGACGAAAGATGAGACGTAAACAAGGATGAAAATACAACAAAGAGCGACAAAAAAGTGACAAAGAAGCGTTGATAAAAACCCCAGACAGCGCGACAACACGAGGAAAAGATCAGTTTCATCGGTCTTAGCTTTCAAATGAGGCGTCACACTGAACTGTAGTCAGAAGCTTTTAGATTAGGGTAAAGCTGAACTAGGTGGACTGGAGTTATTGTTCACAGTAAAACACTTGGACAGTGCGTCAGATTTACTAACAGAGTTGTTGTTAGCTCATGTGGAAAATGTAACCGCTGCAAACATGGCGGATCTCCATGGTAACAGTGGATTTTCCCTAAACTCTATATGACTACATTTGAAATCTAAGGCATGTTTACATATTATTCTTGTAATATAAATATACAAGCAACTGGAAATAATGAGCTCAAGCTGAAAACCTCATTGCATTAGTGAGCGGTTAGCACGATGCTAATATACATGGAAAATGCCATAAGGATGCTAATGGTATTTTATTACTAAATACGAATTGGAATGTCCTAAAATGACTAAATTTGGAGTTTAAGACACTTTAACCATTTATTTTTAACAAATATGTTGCAAATTTAAACCTGGTTCTGTCCATTTTATTAGATGTCATCAAAATGTATTGATTTTTATGCACAAATCGCCTTATCTGAAACCTAATGACAGAAAACCTGCAACAACAAAAGAATGTGCTACAACTCATATCTAAGAAATATAAACTCTTTGTAAACTTTTTTAAAATGTACCAGGTTATATCAAAGTTTAATGTTTTGATCTATTCATATTCATGTGACTCTACGTTCATCATCATTTCTCGCTTTACTTCATGGACACGTCCCGTCATCATATAAACATATATGACATCATATAAACATATATGACATCATATAACATATATGACATCATATAACATATATAACATCATATAACATATATGACATCAATAACATATATGACATCATATAACATATATGACATCATATAACATATATGACATCATATAACATATATAACATCATTACATATATGACATCATATAACATATATGACATCATATACATATATGACATCATATAATATATAACATCATATAACATATATGACATCATATAACATATATGACATAATAACATATATAATCATATAATATATACATCATATAACACATATAAACATGTAGATCTAACAGTGAGGAAGGGCACCAGGCTCAGTCGGGCGCAGAGTGATGAACCCGCAGCTCTTGACCTGCTCATTAAGCCCCTCCTCCTCCTCTTCAGAGCCCTTTGTTTCAGCCCCATCTGCGTCCTGGACACGTCCCCGCCGCGGGCCCCCTGAGGCCCCCCGAGGCCCCGAAGCCGCGGGCAGATGGGGCCTTTGTCATGGAGATCGGGGTCAGGGGTCAAACGCCATCGACAGAATGAGGAGCTGTTTAAGCGACGACACGAGCAACCCGGGTTCATAGAAGCAGATGAAGAAACAAGAAACATCGAAACGTCACTGACCAGAACAGGAGACACAAATGCACTCCAGGTTTACTGACATTTCTTTATTTGGAAATAAGGCGTTTTATGCAGAACATGGACAAAATGACGAAATCTAAATAACAGACAGTTAAATGTGTGCTTTTATTTACTTTTGTTTATTTGCTCAGAGGGATTTCAGATCTTTAGTTATTACAACAAACAAACAAACATGACTTATACATGCGTTTCCAATGACGCATAGGCCATTTTGAATATCGAAGTAAAATTCTGCAGTACTACAACATGTAACAATGTCTCTACTCTGAAAATGAAAGACGACTGATTGACAGTGGTATTTTCATGTCCTCGTAATCATTGCTCAAGAAGAAAACAGTAAAAACACGGCCCCAGAGACGCACGTTTATGTGAAGAAACCAGTGAGTCAGTGTTTAAGCTGCTCAAGATGTTAGCATGCTACAAGTTAGCAACAGCCAACATGATAAACACATGTGTCTCACATCTATGACACTGAGGAAATATTAACAGCTCAGCTCTGACGTCTGTCACATGTTGTATCCCAGGCTAGATGTTTGTGGTTCAGGGCTTTCCCTTGAAGGTGTTCAAGCTAAAGGCTAACCGGTAGCATGCTAACGTCTTAAACACTGACTCACTGGTTTCTTCACATAAACGTGCGTCTCAGTTGAGCAGTGATTACGAGGACATAAAATGCCACTGTCAGTCAATTGTCTAGAGATATTGTTACATGTTGCAGTGCTGCATAATTCTACTTCGGTATTAAAAATGGCCGCCATAACAACAAAAGTCACATGACTGAAACGCATGTATTAGAAGGAAACATCTGTTGGAAGTATTTTCTATTTTATACGATTATTATTTAACCAGGAAAGTCCCACTGAGGTAAGGATCTCTTTTACAGGGGAGTACTGGGGGAAACCCACTCCACAGAAAGTCCAGGTGGGAATCGAACCCGGGACCTTCTTGCCTGTGTGTGTGTGTGTGTGTGTGTGTGTGTGTGCGTGTGTGTGTGTGCAGGAGCCTGTGTGTGTGTGTGTGTGTGTGTGTGTGTGTGTGTGTGTGTGTGTGTGCAGACTCTCTGCTGCAGAGCCAGGACAGACGTGAGCCGCATTAATGAGCCGCTCAGACTCAGCTGCTCTTTCGTTTCCACTCGACTCCAAACCAAAGCGTTTCATCGATCGTTTCACAGTCACATCTGCACCAAACAACATCTGTTTCCAGGGACGACGAGCCTCACGTTCACCTGCACATCTGCGAACATACACCCCTGGATACCGGCTCCTCTTTAGGTTTCATTTAATGTTAATAAGGGACTGGGCCACACTGACCAAAATGAATCTCAATATGTGTGGGAGTTTCTCCATAACAAAGATGAAGCCATATGTTTGCAAACATCAGTCATCTGCATAAATGTGCTGCAAACATTTACATTCACATTTACATTTATATTAACATTAAGATTTACATTTACATTTACATTACATGGCATTGTCCTGAACTTACCCTATTTTTCCTTATTTTTATCAAATTCTTTCTTCCCATCATTTTTTCCCACATTTCATCTCCAGTTCAGCTTTACCAAATCTAAAAGCCGTGATGCCTCATTTGAAAGCTATAAGACGTACAAAAGTCATTCAAACAGATCTTGCTTTTTTGTCACTTTGTTTCCTCTTTACTGTTATCCTTTGGTTGTGATTTTCATCCTTCTTTTCGCCTCTTCTTTTTGTCCAGACGCTTTTAGATTTGGGTAAAGCCAAACTGGAGAGAATGTGCTCGGCTCAGGCGGAGGTTAAGAGGAAAAACCCCTGGAGTAATTGTTCACATTAAAACATACAGTGGATTTTCCAGCAGTGACTCAGCAGTCTTTATTCTGTTTTCAGCCCGTGGAAAATGTTTGCTAGCATCCACAAACAAGCGTGTCTCCATGGTAACGGTGAACGGTAACCCAGCTGCAGGTGCCATGATGTTTTCAAAGCAGAATATGGGTTTTTCCTGGATGTTTTTTCAGATATTTTTGGTGATCGCTCCGGTGTCTGTGATTGAACTCATGTAATGATATAATGTCTCATGTTTGTTCTCCCACATGAACAAAGCACAGACCTGTTCCTGCTCTTTCAAACTGCCTTCAGTCCTTTCTTTTACTCCTCGTTTTGTTTTTCCGGAGTCGACTTAAACATCTACAGATTCCAGTTCCAGTTTCAGCTTTTTCCTGGAGTTTGTTTCTCATAAATCTCCCGGAGCTGCTCGTGGTTCGGCTCGGCGGCTGCAGATGTGAACATGAATAATTAAAGAGTGTGACTGAATGTACGAACACAAACACATGGATTTTTAATCACACATTTGTCCTGTTTATACAGAGACAGAATCAGCCCAGGCCCCGAGGAGCACAGCGAGGATCCAGCCGCCATCCTTTCATTTCAACTCCACGGGAGAGGCGGCGTTTGGGAAACAAATGTTTGAATCAGAGGTCGACCGATACAGGGTTTCCTCAGGCCGATGCCAATATGCAGGGGCGACACTTTAGACCAGTCATTCCCAAAGTCCGGGACACTGGGGCCCCTTGTCAAACCGAAATGTTCTCTGGCCCCCCATTTATTATCATGCACCACACAGCATAGGAACATCATCTACAAAATCAGCTGTTAGGGCAGCTGGGTGCGGGTTTGTTGATCGGGAGCTACTGCCCTCTACAACTGGCCCGCTCTACACCCGGCTTTTTAACGCACCACTTCATGTAGGGCTTACATCATACACTGTACACAATAAAAAAATAAAATAAAATAAAAATAATAATAATAAAATGTACACAGATGAATATTGTGTTGAGCATGGTAACGACAATTGCGGAGTATAATATATATGTATATTAATGTGCCCTTATGTCATAAAACAAGTGATTATGGGTGATATTTGGCATTGGTAACAATCTGAAAGAAATATATTAATGGTCGCCTTTTGTTACTTGCTTTGTAGGATCTTACATGAAACAAGACCGTTCTTGTAATACTGTTTGGTTCTGTTAATTATATGAAACAAACAGTATATCAAACAGTGGTTGTGAGTTTGTGTTAATGAGCTGTTCTGAAACGTAACAAGTTCTTCTTTTCAGTCAATGAGACTAATCACTAAATGATGCGGCTAAATGTATGACTGAACATGTAAACTTATTTTCTTATTATTCTGTGGAAACTGAAGCTTCAGGGTCGAGAGTGATTATGATTTCATTACATAGAATTATCATTGTTATTGTTGAAATTAGTATGACTTGTTTGGGGAAGGTGTCGCCTATAGTGCATGAGAGACATGTAATTTCAGACATGTCATTTTCTTAACGTAAATGCCATCTTGCCAACCATTCATTCATTTTTCATTCATTTATTCATTTATTTCAGGCATTGGCACAAAAAGTACATGATAGACAAATATAGTTAAGTCATTTGTGCAACAAAGAACAAATATACAGTATGTAAACATGACAAACCATGACCAGACTGTGCAGCTCATCCTTTTTTGCTATTGTGCTTTAACAACAAGCACAATAGCAAAAAAGGCTCTTGTAAATGTATAGTTTCAGATCATTTCTTCCTCGTCGTTATGGAGAAATAGAATCGTTAATAATGCTGGATTTGATGTAACAGATGAATAAGTGGGTCCTGGTGAAGTGTCTCCAGATGATGAAGAGCAGCAGTGGAGAGTTTACCCAGGAAAGAGCTCCTTTCTGTGGGACAAACTCAGCCAAAGCTCCCACTGTTTCTGCACAAGATAGTACAATCAGTGTAAAAGGAACAAAACAACAAAGTTTTGTTCCTTTTACACTGATTGTACTATTG
The DNA here is from genome assembly GCA_007210695.1 of Neogobius melanostomus. Taxonomy (NCBI): domain Eukaryota; kingdom Metazoa; phylum Chordata; class Actinopteri; order Gobiiformes; family Gobiidae; genus Neogobius; species Neogobius melanostomus. Next base: position 117,364 of record VHKM01000960.1, on the reverse strand, counting down.
TGAAATGAAATGTTTTATCATATTGAGTCGAGTTGAAATATTTACTCAAGTAAGAGTGAAAAAGTATTTGGAGAAAGTGTTACTTGGGTGTAAAAGGTAAAGGAGCACTTCGACGTCCGCACAGTAATATCTTCACTTTACTGCGCGGACGTCGAAGTGCTCCTAAGGTATTATTACGCCTCACAATATAGTTCCACTTTTTGTCCACTTAGAAAATCCACATATTTGATTTTGTGTAACTAGACTTGGATCATGTAACTGCATTTAAATCGGGGCAAACGTGGAAGAGCTTGGTCGTTTTTTAAAATTCACCCCGTTTGGCCCCACAGAGGAGACAGTAAAGCATCAACTCGTCTAAGCTCAGGTAAGAACACGTCTCAGGATGGACAAACACTGGCCTTTAAGCTCTGGCTGAAATCTCTTTGTTTTTCTGCAGGAACAACAATCTCAAACCCTCAAATGAAGTCGGACCGGAACGTTCCGACCTAGAAGCAAATGGAGAGTAAGAAGCGGAGGATGAATAATTAAAACAGTACTTCACCAGGACCCACTTATTCATCTGTTACATCAAATCCAGCATTATTAACGATTCTATTTTCTCCAAAACGACGAGGAAGAAAATGTTCTGTGAAACATCTACATTTACAAGAGCAGATAAACACTTCACACTTTCATTCACGCTCTCCTCCTGAGTGACCAGGAAAACACATGTTGTCCAATCACTTTTTCTTTCAAATCCCCCAATCCTTGTAAGGTAATTAGAAGACTTTATTATAGATATCATGTGTCTACAGAGGTCATACGTGTGAACTGGACCATGATGGAAAAGTTAGTCCCAAAGAAAATACCAAAAGGTCGAGATTAGAATGAGTTTAACCTCATGTATGTGTTGCTTTGTTGGAATGACACTTGGAAAAGTCATTCCTCTTCTGGGAAACACAGAGGAGCCTTGCACTTTGTCACAGGTTTTGCTCCTGCGTCTTGATCCTTGATGCAGGTTTTTCGTTCACCATCTCTGAAGATGGACCAAAGTGTCTCAGAGCTGCCTTTGGCACTTCTGATGTTGGGCTGTGGTTATTTTCTTCTCTCTTTGTATGTCTGTGTAAGCTCTCAGTCGTACAGGATTGTCCATCTTCAATTAGGTACTTGAGTCATCTTCTGTACTCAGTAGTTGAAGTCATCGAACGTTTCTCCTCTCATCCAAAAGGCTTCATCAGCAAACTAAAGTCCCGCTCAGCTCGCAGCTTAGATAAAGACCAGGAGGAGGAGTTGGAGTTGGCCCGGCTTCTGTCTTTGTAGTTATTTGTTAATTTCTCCATCAAAATAGACGAAATAACTACAAATGTCCACTACAGAACACTTAAAACACTTAAATACTTTGGTAAAACACAGTTAAAATAAGTCATACTGTGTATTAATGTGTGGGCAGGACAATTATATAACATATTAGGGCTGCAACTAACGATTATTTGGCAATTGATTAATCTACTTATTTTCACGATAAATCGATAAATCGTTTGGCTGTGAATGGTTTATGAAAATTGTATTTTTTTTAAAATCACATAACACTAAAGTGGCGCCGCTTCAGGACGTGTTGATGGAGTAAACAAAGTGAGTGTTTGTTGGAGTCACAGACGGATATTTATGAAATGTTCAATGTACAAAACACTACAGACCCTAACTTTAAAAAACAAAGTAGGTTTTCATTAAAACACACAATTTTCATGTCATTTTGCTCTATTTGAGTCTGCGTTTACTAGAAAACGATTCATCCATTACTAAAATAGCAGTCGACTATTCCAATCATCGATTAGTTGTTTCAGCCCTATTAAATATATAACAACATTTCAATCCAACATTTCCATAAAAGGTTTTATGCATTTACTTTTCTTCTTCCCATGAAATGTGCTCGCACTGAGGTCCTCCATTTTCCTTAATGAATAAAAGAAAGTTACCAAAGCCCCTTCACATCTGGTATCATTGAAAAGCTCTAAATGTGTCTGTAGACACCGGTAGGAGTTAATTCACTAATGGGTGAGAGATGTTCAGGTTTAGAAATGTTCTCTACAGACGATGCATTTACACTGCTGGTCATCAGGAGGGTATTTTTAACCAATATTTACCTATTTTTTTGTTGTTGTAATTGTTTTCCGAAATTTTCCCAATCATTCCTTATTTTTCTCCCAAATTTTCCTTACTATTTGTTCCTTAATTTTCCACAAACTTCACAGTTAGAAGATCCTGGGTTCGATTCCCACCTGGACGAGGCCTTTCTTGTTCTCCGGTTTGCACCACTTCGTTTCCCTCTAATTCTTGTCCTCATGTTTCTGTGTCTTCCCCCAGGGGGCGCTATAGCGTCTTCACTATCCCCCCAAACGGCACTTCTTTCCTGGCACACACGGAGGAACGACCCCCTCTTGGTTTTGGAGCTTTTCTTTTTTCCGCAGCTCAGCAAGCTAAGACCGACAGGACTCATCTAAATGGATCTTTTTCCTCGCTCTTCTGAAGCCTTTTGCTGCGTTTTGGTTTTTGTCTCTTTAATCTAGAACCTTTAGATTTAGCCAAAGCTGAACTGGAGATAAGAGGCTTTAACACCACAGATATGATTTAAACCTTTATGTCTCTCTTCAGGATCCTCCTAACTCTCGGCTCCTATAGGGCGGGTCAGAGATCACCGCCGTCAGCGAGGAAACACAGCGGCGGCCATGTTGGCTCATTGACATTCAGCTCAGGCCTGAGCGCCGAGCGGAGAGAGCGGAGAGAGAGCCAGGACTGGACCGGAATCTCAACCAGCCCCTCCCCCAGTTCATCCGGCATTTACCACACGGGCGACGAGAGGACACGTCAGTGACTGAGGAGGAGGTCAGCGCCACACGGGAGGACAGGACTGTGTCCAGAACCAGGATGGAGACACGAACATCTGCTGTGGACATCCAAGTCACTCACATCTGTACCCTCAGCAGACGACAGCACTTTTTAAACCAATTTCCCCCAAATTTCTCATTTTTCACTATTTTACACACTAAATTTTTTTATTTTTTTTTTCCATTAATTCTTACCCTATTTTCCCATGTTTTTCCACAATTCTTTTCATAATTTTCCTTTTTTTTGGCAAATTCTTCAGTATTTCCCCGCTAGTTTCTCCTCATGTTTTCCCTATTTAAAAAAAATAAATAAAAAAATCCACAATATTTTCTCCAAATTCCCCCATATTTGTTCCCAATTTTTACTTTTTTATTTTTTCCCATATTTTTTCTTACATTTGTTTCCCATATTTTTTCATAATTTCCACATTTTTTTCATATTTCTTTTTTTTGTTGGCATATTCTTCAATATTTTCCCACTAGTTTTTCCTCATTTTTCCCTATTTAAAAAAATTTCCCATATTTTTTTCAAATGTTTTCCTATTTTTTTCTTCTAAAAGAATACATTCAAATTTCTTCCCTAAATTTCACCTATTTTTTCACAAGTTTCCAAGGCAAGGCACATTTATTTATAAAGCACATTTCATGAACAATGTGCCTCACAACAACACCATAAACACAATAAAAACACAATAAAAACTCAATAAAACAATTCAACCGATACAACTCACAAAATATATAAAAGATACAAATATGTATGTATTGAAATTACTGTAATTTCTGGCCTATATGCCGCTACTTTTTTCCCATGCTTTGAACCCTGCGGCCGATATAGAGCCGCCAACAGGCACTAGAGGCGTCTCTAGCAGTGCGGGGGCAGGTAGCGCAGTGGTTAGCGCAGGTAGCACAGTGGTTAGCGCAGTGGTTAGCGCAGGTAGCGCAGTGGTTAGCGCTCTCGCTTCACAGCTAGAAGGTCTCAGGTTCGATTGCTCGCCTGGGGAGCGCTCTGAGCTGGAGATGTGGAGACGTCACATCCCTACACTTCCACATTGAGGTCGGCTACACTGGACATTTATGCCTTTTTTATGCCTTTATCACTGCCGTCCCTGCCGCCCTCCCTCACTGCCGTCCCTGCCGCCCTCCCTCACTGCTGTTCCTGCCGCCCTCCCTCTGCACCTGCACCTTCCTCTGGGATGAGGCGTCTCTTCCTCCTCATCTGCTTCCTGGGCCGCTCTGAGCGGATGCGGCTCTATGGAAACCAGAGGCTTGTATGTAGATACAGTCAATCTCCATAGGCAGCAGTAAACAGGTGTCCTTTCAGCCTGGACATGAACATAGTGAGGCCTGTCTCATGTCCTCACTGAGGCTGTTCCAGACTCTTGCTGTGTGAAACTGAAACGCAGCCTCAGCGTGTTTAGTCCTGACTCTGGAACCACCAGGAGACCCCTCCCTGAGATGCTTCATATGGCTCTAACATGTCAAAGATGTACTTTGGTGCTAAACCATGAAAAGACTTGTAACAAGCAGAGCTGTTTTAAATTCTATTCTCTGAGTGACAGGAAGTCCAGAGATCGGAGCACTGGACTAATGTGGTCGTATTTCCTGGTTCTGGATGTTCTGCAGCTCTAACAGTGAGCAGCCATTACAGTAATCTAACCTGCTGGAGACAAATGCATGAATTAATCTCTCCAAGTCCAGTTTAGACTCTATGTTTAGGTGGTTATGATGTAATTGACTTAATATGACTGTTTAATCATGGAGCCCTTTTCCATCATTGTTTCCTGGATTTCCTATTTCTTCAATTTTCCCCCTCAAGTTTCACCTTTTTCCCTCTGTTTGTAGATCATCCCGTTTGGAACAAATGCAAATGTATAATGTTGAGTTTCTGTCCAGTGAAATGTGAGGGGAATATTTTCCTCATTGTTCCCATATTTGGCGCTCGGTTCAGGCGGGGGTTAAGCGGTTTCATTTTCACAGATTTCGTCCCCATTAATAACAAGTTTATTCCAGAACTAGTCGTGGCCGAGCACAGGTCAGATATCACTCGTTGGTTTGGTCGTTTGTTGGGGTGGTCTCCGCGGTAACGGGACCTCGGTGTTTCCAAACAAACAGACGAACGAGAGAGACGTCTTTAACGCCTCGTCAGCAGAAGCTCGAGCAGAGAGCGGATTACGGACGTCACGGATTACGCCGTCGTGTAAAGCTTTTGTTCTCGCTGGATTTGGCTGATCTCCTTTTTCAACGCCTGCTCTTTTATTTCTGATTTCTGTCACAACACGAGGCCGGGGGGCATTTGCTTTGTGAAAACTTATGTAAAAGACGTCATTTCCAGTTCTTTTACACAGAAAATGACAGAAACTCCCATTAAAGCACAATGAGACAAGAAGTGAATTCTCCTAAGCTGAATTATGCCAAAACAAGGCACAAGCAAAATAACGTCTGAAATCAAGCAGACATTTCCATCATATCCCCGAAAAACTCTCATGTCTCTTTGTTTTTGGTTCAAAGCTGAATAAATCCGTCATGAATCAGATCTGTAAAATCCTTGTGTGTAAGAATTAGAGCCGGGCACCTTTAAATGACAAGTATCAAAAGCAGGAACTGAAAAGAAATATCAAATCTGTATATTCAAGTGTTGATGCTGTTGGTCGTCAACATTTACAAGCAAAAAAGACATACAAGTTTAAAAAAATAATAATAATTGACGTGAACACACCAGACTCCTGTTTAGTTTATGCTTCATGTTATTAACTATCAGTGTGTTACGTTAGTGAACCTTACGTCTATTCAGTCTGTTGTTGTTTTATTTATTAGGCATTTTTTGGCTGGTGTGACTTTTACTCCAGAGCGACGTATAGTCCAGAAACTTCTTCCTACTCCCTTTGAGCAGCACTAAACGAAGCAGGATTCAACCCTAAACTTGGACCACAACTGGACTAACCCTGGACTGAAACTCCCGGTTTCCTGACGGTAACGTCCTGTAACTCTCACTCCTTTATCTCCGGATTCTCTGGAGAACAGTGAATACTGCGTCAAACTTTGCCTCAAAAACTCCCAGGCTTTTGTCTTTTAGAGACGATTTAGTTCCACTTTGTCGCAAAAATGCACTGTTTATGGTCGATGTCAGTCTTTACTCCGGGTTACGGCACCAACTATAACCACAGCTAAAAGTAGAACTTAAATAAGACCAACCAGGGCTAACCTGGATAAGACAGACCAAAAAGAGACTGGAATAAAGCAGTGTTTAAGAAATGACAAAACATGAAGCTAACATGGACTAAGTGATGCCAAACCAGGTCTATGAGCCGTCCCGCCTTTGCTCTGCCTGATCCTGTCAGATCTGAAGCTCAGCAGGGAAGGGCCTGGGCAGTACTGGGATGGGAGACCGTTTGGTAACACCAGGAAGCCTGGCGATTGTAGAGAGTGACTGAGGTGGTGGTCGGAGGGGCCCATGGCACAGACTGGTTCCCTCGCTTCCGTCAGTCTACCCAGGGCAGCTGTGGCTACAATAGTAGCTTACCACACCGAGTATGGAGTGAATGAATAGTGCAATGTAAAGCGTGTTTGAGTGTCCAGAAAGCGCTATATAAAACTAATGCATTATTATTGAACCAGCTCTGAAATAAATAAATAAATAGTTGTTGTTTTTTTTTATGTAGGAAAAAAACTGGAAAAAAATGTGGGTAAAAATTTGCAGGAAAAAGATTTTTGGGAAATTGGGGAAAGAAAACGTAGAAAATGTAGGAAAAACTTTAAATTTTGGGGGAAAACACATTAAAAATTAGGAAAACATTTGAAACATTATGGAAAATGTTGGGGAAAAACATTTAAAAAAAAAATTAAAAATGGGGGAAATCTGCTCCTTTGTCGTTAAGGAAGTTTCTTGGTTGTTTCGCCTCAAACAAATGATACAAATGTAAATGTTGAATGTTTTAGTATCGGTATTGGAGATGTTTTTACTGTGCCATTCCTATAGTCTGAATCTTCCAGTGTGTTTGAGTGGAGTCTGTAAAGTGCTGAGTCTGGAGGAGCGAAAGTGCAGATTAAAAACTGCCCGAGTTGTTTTTAAAGCCAGAAACTTCCTGCAACATTCAAATAAAGTTTTCAGATCGAGAAAAAATATTCCCGCACAAACGTTTGTTTATTACAGGAAGTGGAGTAGAGTCCAGTAAAAGAGGATTGAAAAGTTTTAAAGAATGTACAGACTTTAGAAACTGGAAAAGTCTGCAGAACTCTTCCTGTTCTGAGGTTTTATCTGATTATGAGAAGTTTGTGATGAGATTTGATGTGAGCCGTTGTTGCAGGATAATGGAGGAGCAGAAAGCGGAGGTTACTTTTATCACAATGAAGAAAACAAAACAAAGCTAATCTCGCGCTAAACGAGTTCACAAATGAGAGCCTGGAAGACGTGCTGCCGGGAGAGGCTTGTCAACGGTGCAGTTAAAGACAATAAGATCTGTTTTTTGCTGTGTTTATAACTCACTCACTCTGAGGTGGTAAAAACAAATTTACTTTTAACAACAAAAAGTCAGGTACTCAAGATTTAAAGTAGGTTTTGAATAATTAGTGAAAGTTTAGATTTTTCTCCAAAGTGTTTCCCGCTTAACTGTTTTCAAACATGACCATATATGGGCGGTTCCAGAGATGCCGTCTGTAGCTATTGCTGGGTTGCAGGTTCTAGAATGTGATGATGTCACAGTGGGGGGAGGAGCCATTTTTTCTTATAGACCCTTTAACTGCTGACATCATCAGTGACATCAGCTGGAGGCAGGAAGTGATCAAGAGAAATAGATTCAACTAAACTAGCGATTTTAAGTGTAAAACTGCAACTGAAAAATGTGGTCCTGTTGTGGCTTAAGGTGCCAGAACAAGAGGTGTGACATTTGAGACGATAAAATAAGATTTATCTGATATTTCCAAAAACAGTTAGACATTTGTTTATCGTTACTATGACAACAGCTACAATGGAAATAGATAGGAATCTAACTTCCTGCCTCCAGCTAAGCCCGGAATGTTTACAAACAATTAAAGGGTCTATACGTTTGTTAAGTGTGACGTCACGGCTTCCGCTTCCGGGTCCTGGCAGACGGGCAAATATGCGAGAAAAAAAACATAAAAACTCTGAAGTTACTGAAGCTACTTATTTCTCAGACTCATTAGCCAAAAAAGTAATATTTACTATTACCGCTAACCCCGCTACTTCCGGGGTTAGCGGAGCTGCTGCGCCGTTAGCATTTTTCTCGGCTAACCTGGATATGACTTTTATAGCAGTAGGTGCAGCACTTTTGGCTAATGGCCTGATAAATAAGTATGTTCAGTAACTCTCTGTTGAGTTTCACAAATATTGATTGTGGTATTAAAGAGTTTTTTGTAGTTTCTCGCACATCTGTGGACCCGGAAGTAGAGCTGTGACGTCACCACTTAACAACGTATTAACTGCATTACACTTTCACAAGTCGTAACTAAAAAGGAAATATATGAATTACAAAAATGATCTTTAATATCAGTCACTGGGTCCATGATCTCTCTGTACTAGACCAAACATTTCCTCAAAAACTAAATCATTTTACCTCTATATAATACTATAGACGCTGTGATGTGACTGAAACCCAGCTTTAAGGTCTGTTGTTGTTTTCTTCTTCTTAAGGCATTTTTCGCAGCAAAAAAAACTGAGATGAAAATGATTATTCTTCCAATTTCCACTTATCGAAATAAATCATAACTTCCTGTAATGAAACGTGACTAAAACGAAAATGGCCAAAAGCAACAGTGGTGGGATGAAAACGTCCCTAAATGACCATATTTGGCGTTTTGAGTCTTTGTGTCGTGAATGAAGCGTTTGGCGCAGCTCCAGTCCCCGCGCTGCCTTCACTGTCGTCTGTAATTTATGGCTCTGTTTATTGAGCACCGGCGCCGATAAATTACTCCACTTTAATTAAACTGCTCCGACAGGAACAAAACCGGGACTAAAACCAGGGACTAAAACCAGGACTAAACTGGGATAAGACGGACCAGGAAAAGAAATGAAGCAGTGTTTAAGAAAATGAACATCGTGGAGCTAAAATGGACAAAAGAAAACAGTGAGAAACCAGGGCTAAAAATGATGGAGTCAGAATTACAGGAGGATTAAAGCAGGAATTAACCTGTTTTTTTGTTTTAAGAAATGACTGAAGTTGGATCAAACATTCTTAAAATGGAACAATATGACGACGAACCAGAGCTAAAAATGACACAGCCGGGATGAAATGAGGACTGAAGCAGGATTCAACCCTAACACTCCTAAACTGGACTAACCCAGGATAGAAAGACCCAGTTTCCTGACGTCTGGAGAACAGTGATTACTGGCCCAGGCTTTGTCTTTTAGAGACGATTTAGTTCCACTTTGTCGCCAAAATGCACTGTTTTCTGGTCGATGTCAGTCTTTACTCCGGGTTACGGCACCAATTATAACCACAGCTAAAAGGACTAGGACTAAAACCAAACCAAACCAGGACTAAACCTGGATAAGACAGACCAGAACGAGACTGGAATAAAGCAGTGTTTATGGAAATGACAAAACATGAAGCTAACATGGACTAAGTGATGCCAAACCAGGGCTAAGCAGTGATGAAATAAAACCTGGATTAGACAGACTAAACACTAGTGGGAAAAACCTTTGCAAAAACTGAAAATAACGACATGTTTCTGACGTTTTGCCCAAACATCATCATGGAGAAAGTCCCACCGTTATTCAGATATGATTTTTTGTCGGCTCTTTTCCGTCTGACCCGGGACTCAGCTCAGCCTCGGGGATAAACGGAGGATCGATCCCGGTCTAAAGCGCTGAGGCTGTAATTAAACCAGGACTCACTCACAGCCACAGCAGGGGGCGCTGTGACGGTCGGTCCTGCTGCAGAACTGTTAACAGCTAAGATTAGGGCTAAAACAAGACCAACCCAGGGCTAAACCAGGATAAAACAGAACAAAAAACCAAAGCTTTTTCTCCAGTTCAGTTTTACCCAGATCTAAGGCTTCAGGACTGGAGTTCACAGCCTCTAGGCCAGAGTAACACCTCATTGAAAGCTAAGACCTACAAAACTGATCATGACTTTTGTGTCGCTGCTTTATTGTCACATCTTGTCAGTGTTTCTGTTGTGTTTTCATAGTTTTCTTACATTGTGGTCACTTTATCGTCTCATTTTTGTCACTCTGTTGCTTTTTGGTCACTCTTAAGTCATGTGTTATCGTCCCAGCAGGGGTTAAGAGGTTAAAGAAAATGTGCGGAAAACCTTTGCACAAACAGACTAAGCCGGGATAGAAAGTCCTGGTTTCCTGAAGGTAACGTCTCCTTTATTCGGGATTATCTGGAGAACAGTGAGTACCTTTATAGTTTTCTGGTCGATGTCAGTCTTTACTCCGGGTTACGGCACCAATTATAACCACAGCTAAAAGTAGGACTAACACAAGACCAAACCAGGACTAAACAAGGATAAAACCAGGACTAAGAATGACTTAAACCGGGATGAAACGAGGACTAAAGCAGGATAAGACGGAGCAAAGGAGCTGGGAATGAACCAGTGCAAAAGAAATGACAGAATGTGGGGGAAACCTTTGCCAGAATGGACAAAACGACGATAAACCGGAGCTAAACATGATCGAGTCAGAGTTACAGATAAATTAAACTGGATTTTAAAAGATATGACTGAAGTGGGACCAAACAATCCCAAAACTGGAATAAACAAGACTAAACCCGGATAAGACAGACCAGGAAAAGGTATAGGGATAAACCTGCGCTAAAGAAAATGACAAAACGATGATAAACCAGGACTTGAAATGACTTAAGGTGGTTTGAACAAGGCCAAAGACAGGATTCAACACTAAACTTGGACCAAACCAGGATAAAACTGACTAAAAGAGCTGCCAGTGCTGAAGGAAAGGGGAAAATCTGATCAAATGACGACACACCAGGGCTAACGAGGACTAATGCAGGATTTAACTCAAGCTTGGATCAAACATCCCTAAAAATGGACTAAAGCAGTTCTGATGACAAACCCAGGATAAGACAGACCAGAAGAGCTGCCAGGCTGAGGAAAATGACAAATTGCGGAGCTAAAATGGACTAAGCGACGCCAACCAGGGCTAAGCAGAGATGATAGAGCAGGATTCAACCCTAAACTCGGACCAAACCGGCTCTGAATGCTGCATGTTAATGAGAAAAGACTAAACCAGAGCGAGCCATTCCTCACACGTTCAGACTGAACGCGGACTGAACCCGCGCTAAAGGATCGATGAAAGCTCCGGACCGCAGAGCACCAGCATCATTCCCACATTCAACACATGTGTTCAGTCCAGCCTCCGCGGCGGAGCGGGGAGACACCGCCGGAGATCACTCACCGTCCGCGGCCTGAGCGCTCCCGGAGAGTCCGTGCACCATCAGCACCAGCACCAGCAGCGGCGGCATCCTCCACCTCTCCTCCACCAGCGCCACCTCACCCCGCGGACCCCGAGCAAACAGCCGCCCAACGCGCGCTCCATGCCGCGGCAGGCCGGGGGAAAGTGATGCGTAAAGCGGCGGTGCGTAAAATCCAAAGGGGGGGGGAACGGGGTGTTACGATCCAAATCACATCCAGGGGGTTTGGGGATGAGTCAGGGGCGAAGAGGGGTGACTCTCCTCCCCCAGAAGGCAGCCACCGAAGCCCGGTATAGATCCACAGCGAGTCCCGGTCCCGGTGCTGGTGGAAGAAAAAAACAGAAAGGCGTTTTTTTCCTCCTCACGCAGCGCCCATGTCCCGGTCCCTGTCCCTGTCCCCGGCGGCTGTGACGGCGGCCACGTCCAGTCCCGTGTGTGTGCGTGAGAGTGTGCGTGAGGGAGAGAGAGAGGGAGAGAGAGAGAGAGAGAGAGAGAGAGAGAGAGAGAGGGAGACACTGATGGGACCGAGGAGGTATCGATCTAAAGAGGAGAGAGGGAGTAGGGAAAACCTGCAGCGGAGCGGGCAGAGGGAGCGGGAGCAGCAACAGGAGGAGAGAGAGAGAGAGAGAGAGGAGAGAGGAGGGAGAGAGAGAGAGGAGAGAGGAGGGGGAGAGAGAGAGGAGAGAGGAGAGAGGAGGGAGAGAGAGAGAGGAGAGGAGGGGAGAGAGAGGGACCAGTGGCCTTGTGTCAGGGATCTGTCAAGAATCAGTCGAATGTGTTTTGTTGTGGAGCCGCTTCCTCCTCCAGCTCCAGGTGAATCATATTTTATATCAATCTTAACAAAATAAAGTTTACATATTTTAATGACTGAACATTTCTAACAGCCTCTAGTGCCGCTGGCAGAAGTGTTTTGATAGAAACCTGCACATATTCCATGTAAGATTTAACATTTCATCATTCACAATATATGGTTGACGCGCTTCGGGACGCTAGCTTTGGGATTGTTGAACTGTGGGTAAAATGATGTAAACAGTCACATCATGGAGGGTTAGCTTCATCGCTACAGCAGCTCTGAGACTTTTACAAAGACTCACAGAAGTGTTTCATTTACCTCAACACCCAGGATTAAAAGCGGCAACAAGAAAACTGATTATAGTGACTGGATCTGCGCTGGGAATGTGTTTGGGCCTTGATAATGAGCATTCCCAAAGCTAATGCTACGAGCTAAAGCTCTGATCAATCAAGTTAAAACGAGAAATAAGCACAAATAACGTCAATTGACCTTTCACAAAACCTCGCCCCTCTTAGTTTCTGTTGCTACGCCCGACAAACAAATGGTCAAACACGAGCAGCGCAACAGATTGCCGTGCATGTCAGTGACCTTTTTTGGAGCAATACCTCTACGATATCCTCCAGATCGAGGCAAACGGGGTTACAGTCTGCAGTGGAGGGATATATTCAAGGTATTAAACTATCCAATGAAGGATAAAGGACTATTGGCACTAAAGCAGACAAGTCTCCAGAAATATCAGAGAAACCTTCTGATCTCTTCCTTAAATGCAACAGCACAGCCTTGTGGACCAGTCGTGCTCTTGCACTGCCCGGTAAGCACCCTCTTACTTTTTTACTATTTCTAAAAATAGGAACATTTCTCCAGTACGCTACAGTTAGCTAACGCTAGCTAAACCTACAGGTGCCACAATGATAATCAGCTACAGCCAGTTATAAGGGTCGTGAAAATAATACACAGCACTTTTATCATAAAGGGCAAAAACACGTGAGACTGTAGGCTTGTAAAAGTTCACCGCTGCAGTTAAAGTTACAGCTCCAGTTGTGTAACGTTATGTGACTGTCAGTAGCTACGATGTTAGCATGCTAAGGTGTTAGCCTAGCCTTACCTTAGAGCAGACGTATGCTTGTTTATTTTGGAGACATTTAGCTGGGCGTAGGCCGTCCACATTGTTTGATCCATTGTAGGCAGTGCTCAGGTTGTGTTTTCGCTTTGGGAAGGGAAATAACTGGACTCTCCCTGACACACTCCTGTGGTCCCTAGTGTCTGATTTACATCCTCCATAGGCAGATTGCTTCACCATTTTGCTTCTTCTTCTTTGTCTGGTGGGTTTTTGGTGGTTAGCAGTAAAAAAAAAGTGCATCTGCTCAGTGCTGGTATGTCCCATTGTTTTGCATTGGAGATCTGCAGCATGACGGACCTGGCTTCATAGTAACGGTTGCTACGATGTCTGATTGGACAATTACTGTTTTTGGGCGTGGTTTTTGCGAAAGGTCAATTAAACCACTGTCTACATAAAGCAACCGTTTAACAATGATCACACACTGATTTTGAAGTTTATTGCTCATGTTTCATGTACAATTGGCCATAGCCGAACAGTTATCATCGGAGCTAACTAGCTTCTTAGCAAGTAGCAGCTAGCTCGCATTGATCCTGTGAAAAACTACAACTATATAAAGCAGACTTTATGATGATCACACATGCAGTGACGCATTTGTGGGTTTAATAATAATAATAATAATAATGCATTAGCTTTATATAGCACTTTTCTGGACACTCAAATATGCTTTACATTGCACTATTCATTCACTCCATACCTGGTGGTAGTAAGCTACTATTGTAGCCCCAGCTGCCCTGGGGTAGACTAACGGAAGCGAGGCAACCAGTCTGCGCCATCGGCCCCTCCGACCACCACCAACCACTCACTACATTTGCCAGGCTTCCTGTTTATTGCAGACTTTTCATCAACAATGAGCTGTAGGCGATTGTAACATGCTAACCGGTACGGGTGTCGAAAAATATCGATCCGCCGATATATTGCGATATTACGTCACGCGATTCTCGTATCGATCCAAAAAGCGTCCCTATCGATATTTAAACATCTATTTTTGTGGAAATATTCATTGCAGCGTCTCTTTGGTCCTGCACTTTTACTCCCGCCCGCTAGATGGCAGCACAGCTCGCTCGACTAACACTAGAATATAGTGAGAGTTAGAGAAACAGGAAGAGTTTTTACCATGGAAAAGAAAGAGCTATGAGACGCTCCGGGGCTCTTTTAAAACTCTACATTTGGCCTCACTTTGGCTTTTACAGCAAAGACAGCTGCGAGAGGAGAGGATTTATCTTCGTAGCATTTTATTATGGAATTAAACGAAGCCGAGGGAAACTAAATACAGCAGGCTCATGTTAAACCTGTGTCTCGCCACTGCAGTACTTAGTACAGTACTGTAGTAGTTTCCCCTCGGCTTCGTTTGTGCTACTGCCAACACAAACATATTTAGAAGAGATGAGCGCTATCGTCACGGTGATGCCCGTGTTGTCATTATGTCCCTGATCTACGACTGACACCCGTTGTGGAGCAGATAAGATTTTAAATGCCCCGTCTGAGTTATTAGTTATTACTGATCGCTAAAGCCTCCCAACTATAGAAATACTAGAAAACCTGCATCCCCAGTTTAATTGGTTTCATTACTAGCTTTCCAAGAAATCTGTTTTCCTTTCAAAGTTACATAATCACCATAAACACACAGTCACAAGCACATTAGTGAAAAGCATTTATATCATAAGATAGGCTATATACAGGTGCTCGTCATATTAGAATCAACATGAAAAAGTGCATTCACTTCTGTTATTCAACTTAAACTGCGATATATGACAGACTCATTACATGCAAAGTGAGATGTGTATAGCTTTTATTTGTTATAATTTGGATGATTATGGCTCAGCTTTTTAAAATCCCCAAATTTCAAAAAATTTCATAAAATTTGAATATTTTTAAAATGGACTGTAATCCATAATCATCAACATTATAACCAATAAAGGCTTGTCATGTCACTTTCCATGTAATGTGTCTATATCATATATTAGTTTCACATTTTAAGTTGAAATACAGAATTAAATGAACTTTTTCATGATATTCTAATTATATGACGAGCACTGATAGATAGATAGATAGATAGATAGATAGATAGATAGATAGATAGATAGATAGATAGATAGATAGATAGATAGATAGATAGATATAGATCAAATGTATTTGATACAAATCTAATGAAGGCGTACTAGTTTACTGAATAGTTGTTTCCAAAGTCGAAAAAATAATCGCAATAATCGTCTAATGCTTCAATATCCGGATATATCGTATCGTATCGCGACCTGTGTATCGGGATACGTATCGTATCGCCTGAGACTAGGCGATACACACCCCTAACTGGGCTAACCTAGCCTAGCCTACCCTAGCCACTGGTACAAATAATGTCCCTTTATTCAAGTGTATGGGCTGGATATGAGTTTAAATACTGGGCAGATCCTGTGCAGACCATGAGGGGTTTAGTTAAAGATACTGGGCAGATCCTGTATAGATCTAGGGATAGTTAAGATACTGGCAGTCTGTGTAGACCATGAGGGGTTTAGTAAAACACTGGCGACCTGTAAGACCATGAAAGTTAAAGATACTGGGCAGATCCTGTGTAGACCATGAGGGGATAGTTAAAGATACTGGGCAGATCCTGTATAGACCATGAGGGGATAGTTAAAGATACTGGGCAGATCCTGTTAGACCATGGGGATAGTTAAAGATACTGGGCAGATCCTGTATAGACCATGAGGGATAGTTAAAGATACTGGGCAGATCCTGTATAGACCATGAGGGGATAGTTAAAGATACTGGGCAGATCCTGTATAGACCATGAGGGATAGTTAAAGGTACTGGGCAGATCCTGTGTAGACCATGGGGGATAGTTAGTCGGGAGATCTGTAGCATGAGGTAGTTAAAGATACTGGGCAGATCCTGTATAGACCATGAGGGGTTTAGTTAAAGATACTGGGCAGATCCTGTATAGACCATGAGGGGTTTAGTTAAACATACTGGACAGATCCTGTGTAGACCATGAGGGGTTTAGTTAAAGACACTGGGCAGATCCTGTATAGACCATGAGGGGATAGTTAAAGATACTGGGCAGATCCTGTGTAGACCATGAGGGGATAGTTAAAGATACTGGGCAGATCCTGTATAGACCATGAGGGGTTTAGTTAAAGATACTGGGCAGATCCTGTATAGACCATGAGGGATAGTTAAAGATACTGGGCAGATCCTGTATAGACCATGAGGGGATAGTTAAAGATACTGGGCAGATCATAGTTAAAGATCCAGAGGACATGGCCGGACCAAAGAGGGACTAGTTCTCACGTGATTATGACGTCTGAAAAGCAGCATGAACGCAGCCTTATTTCTGTATTTTTGATGAACTTCTACAGGAAAAGTGTTGAGCGATGTCATATTTAGATGTGATGCCGGTTTGAGTCCAGTCGACTGCTTTCTAAGGCCTTGGTTTCTCCTCCTCGTTCTCTTGGCTTCTGGAGACGTGTGAGTGGATTGGAGCCGAGCGGTTCGTTAGCGAGAGAGTTTTAATGAGACAGCGGAGCGGTCTAATTCCTGGACCTCATTCACACAGGCAGAGATGACAGGGTTCATTAGTGTCTCTGCTTAGAGGGGGGAGAGGAGGAGGAGGCAGAGGAGAGAGGAAATGAGAGAGGGAGGGGGTGGGAGATAGAGGAGAGAGAGGGGGAGAAGGGAAAGGGGAGACGTGGAGAGAAAGGGGGCCTGTTTAAATCTGTTTCTGCAGCGCTGGGACTGAATGGAGTGCAGCGCCCCCAGTGGCTCTTTACTGAGGAAACACTGCCATCTGCTGCTCATTCAACGCTACTGCAGTCTCCACAATAACTGCTTAAATATCGCTGAGTCACTGTTTCTCAGGTTTATCTGGGTTTACAAATGGAAACAGTTTACAGATTTATTCTTTTCTAACTAATAATGAACCTTTTCCTCTTACAGTGATACATCTACAGTAAGTTTATTCATGTTGACATTTATAAACTAAATGAACGTCTGGCCTTGGGAATGAATATTTCCCGATGAAAAGTAAAACGCAGCATTTTCAGAATATTTATAAAACACTATATGCTCCATAAATACTGCAGTGACTTCAATGCCTTCGATACACGTCACACGGATGAATAACGACTGCCCACACTCCGATATACATCTCTCTCGCTCACTGCTCTCCCCTCGCTCTCTTTCTCCCCTCGCTCCTTCCTCTCTC
>VHKM01000960.1:0-97500 GCA_007210695.1 Neogobius melanostomus | reverse complement strand
ACATAATAATAACATAATATTAACATAATAACATATTAATGACATAATAATAACATAATAATAACATATGGCAGCGTGCCGTCCTTGTTGCAACAATGGAACAAAGCCACTGAGGGCATTTCTGTGATTTTTATGGTTTCCCCTCTGGCTGCTTCAAACATGACCATGTATGGGCGATTCTAAACATGCCGTCTGTATCTATGGGCTCGTTATAATGTTGTGACATCGTGAGAACTCAATGTATTAGCTGCGTTAGCTACAGCTTTGCTAATCATGTTGCTAACCCACGAACTGATGCTAATTCCACAGATTTGGCAAATGTGCAATGACTTGTCCGTTGCCGGGTCGTGGGGGCAGCTGTTGGAGCTGCACCAGCCCCTATAGCGCCTCCTGCAGGTGGTGGGTCCACAGAAGGACGGCCTCATGGTTCTAACCGGGCCTGTTGGTCTCTCATAAGGGGCTTCTGAACCGCTCTTTGTCTGACCCGTCACCTAGGACCTGTTTGCCCTGGGAGACCCTACCAGGGGCACCAAGCCCCCGACAACAGACTTTTACACATACATTTATTATCAATTGTTACTCAGAATCAGAATCAGAATCAGAATGGGTTTTATTGCCATGGTTTGAGAACAGGTTCACAAACTAGGAATTTTTCTCGGTGCAAACGTGCAACATAGAACATATAACACAGTTAAGATAAAATAAGCTAAAAAACTTTAAAACTATAAGGCTATAAGGCATGCATGAAAATATTAAATAAATAAATAAAGTGACATATGACATATAGACAACAACAATTTGACATTGAACAACACGGGATTGTATTAACAGATGTGTAGGCATATAAAGTGATAAAGTGATTAAGAGATTTAGTGATAAGTGATAGCAGCGTGTCCAAGTGTGGACACACCACACAGTGCAGTGCAGATTCATCCATGAGTCTGTAACTGGGTTATTGGGTCTTGTTATGTTCATGAGTCTGATGGCGGAGGGGAAAAACTGTTCAAGTGGCGTGAGGTATGGGTCTGGATAGACCGTAGCCTCCTGCCCGAGGGGAGAGGGGTGAATAGTCCATGTCCAGGGTGAGAAGGGTCAGCTGTGATCCGACCACACGCCTCCGGGTCCTGGAGGTGAACAGGTCCTGGAGAGATGGGAGCTCACAGCCAATCACCTTCTCAGCAGCAGCACAATGCGCTGCAGTCGATGCTTGTCCCGTTCTGTAGCGCCGGGGTACCACACGGTGATGGAGGTGGTGAGGATGGACCACACGGTGATGGAGGAGGTGAGGATGGACTCGATGATGGCCGTGTAGAACTGCACCAGCATCTTGGTTGGCAGCTTAAGTTTCCTCAGCTGCCGCAGGAAGAACATCCTCTGCTGGGCCTTCTTGATGAGGGAGCAGATGGTCGGCTCCCATCTGAGGTCCTGGGATGGTGGTGCCCAGGAACGGAAGGAGTCCACGATGGAGATGGGGGTGGGAGAGTCTGTCAGGGCGAGGAGGGACGGTGGGGCTGTGTCTTTCCTGAAGTCCACGTCATCTCCACTGTCTTCTGGGCGTTCAGCTCCAGGTTACTCAATACAATTTATAAAAACAATATTATTAAAAACACCCATTTGCTCTAGAGTCCCACATCTACACACCTCCAGAACCCTACACACACAGTACTAACTGTCCTCCTCTCACTATGCATAGCACCCCTCCAACTGTCCACTGTTCCTCAAAGTCCGCCAGCTCCCCCACTAAAGAGCTGTACAGACTCCACCCTCAGTCTCGCCGCCACCAGCCTCTGAAGCAGCAGTCTGGGATCTGTGCATCCAGAACCCGCCCTTTCGTTCTTTCTGCTCAACCAGATTCCCATTTTGGCCTGACCAGGATGTAGTTCAATAGACCCAATTTCCTCCGCTGCGCTACAGAGAACTTAGGGCCATAGATGAAGAGTTCACTCGTCAGAGCCTGTCCCAAGCGCTCCATCCAGTCCTTCAGGAGTGCGAACATGGCAGTGGAGTGAGGCAGAATCATGAGGCGAGGGCAGGACAGCACAGGTGCTCCAGTGTCTCTTCTTGTCCTGTGCAGAAGCACAGTGGCTGCTGGACCTTGGGTCAAAGCGGGCCATGTGTCTGTTTGTGGCCACAGCCCCATGCACCACTCTCCACTGGGGTTCCGCACAGCGTTTCTCAATCGGAGGCCGGTACAGGACTTCCAGCTGCCTCTGGGAGACGACCCCGGGGGCCAACACCTGACCACCTGGATCCAGGGGGTGGCAAGCCTCAGCTCTGGGTGGACTTTAGTACTGGATTGTGACCTATGTCGTTAGCCTGCATTGTGTTTGTGGCTCTGACCCATAAAGAGAGACTTTTGTTGAAGTTTAGGGGTAGGGCAACGCCCAGAAAGCCCATTTATTTCTGGCAGAGAAACCAAAATGTGGCGTTAGCCAATACATATGCCAACCGCGGCTAAGAACATAAAAAGGGACAGAAAACACGTAAGTACTAAATAATAACATGGAATGAAACGATAAAAACATGATAACATAAAGGAAACAAAAACCTCCTAATAATGATTAGTAAACAAGATGCAACTGGATATAATAATGCAGCTAACATTTCTCATCAGATTTCAGAACAGAGAAAGAGGAAGAGGCGGAGTCTACCATATATACCGGCAAACCGGAAGTGCCAAGCGTGGACAGACAAACCAAAATAAAGGACGTACATGGGCTACCACACTGCCAGGTACACTAAACATCACAATAAAACAAAATAGGGACAACACACACAGTCTCGACTGTTGTCACACTCCACGTGCTATTCACGCTGCGCCACGCGGTGGCGCTCTAACCCATTACCAGAATTTAACCCGACCTTTACACTCTGTTACACGATGTACAGGTCCTCTTCGCCACTGTGGCCATTGTTGGCAGGATCAGGAAAGACAGAAAACTCCGGCGTTCCTGCTGTGCTCCTACAGCCTGTACCGACAGTGGAGGGAAGGGCCAGGGGCGGACAGGTGGACCGACTCTGTAGATCCCTAGGGCTTCACTAAAGCATGAGGGTAGCCCGCTCCGGACCTCCTGCAGCAGCCTCTCCATCACACGCTGAGACCTTATCCAGTCTCCTGGTTCAGCTGGGCAGCACTCTTCCAGCCTCTCTCAGTCAGCATGTCGGTCAGCCTGGTCACTCCTGCCAGACACAAACACCCGTCTCACCTGAGCACGTCACTCCTGACCTCAGGATTGTAGAAGAGCGGCTCTTCTCCTGCACGACATAGGCTCCTCTCGAGAACGACAGCACTGAGCTCCACGCCTCACACAGAGCGATAGAAACTGGTAGTGCCGACAATCACACATCACGTTGAGGTCCATAGGAAAGATTTTATCATAGTCCAGGCCCCCCCACTCCACGGAGCAAAAAAACGCGCAATCTGGCCCACAGCGGATGTTTGGCCATAGAAGCAGGCGTGCACAGTCTGTAAGCGGAGTGCGACCACACGCTGGAGAGATCTATCAACCGCCTTCCCTCCTTCATCCACAGGAAGGTAAGAACAGCTGCCTTGCAGTGGAAGCCCTCCAGAGAGTCACCCAGCTTCCTTTGTATGTTCACACCACAGATCGAGGCTGCAGGACGGTGAAGCAGTGCACAGCCAGAGTGTGAACCACCAGAGCCCTCCCCTTTGTAAACAACTGGGGCTGGACCCAAGTCATCAGACAATCGGGCACTCACCTTTTCCACAAGGCCATCCAGTTCTCGCTTGGAACTGTTCATTTCCCAGGACACACCAGGCCATTGATCCCCCTCTGTGCTGCAGTCTCGCAGGAAAGAATGGCCTCGTCTGATGGACCATTGACCAAGAGGAACCCTCGCATTTGGTCCAGTTCACTCTTGCAGAGGCGGCACGTCCATAAAGAGACAGTTTTTGCTTAAAGTCTCCATGTCCTCTTGCCCTGATATACAGACAGTGATGTCATCTGCATACGCTGAGAGGTGAAGGGCTGTGAGACCTGTTCCATCATGAGGCCCTCAGCCCCTCCTGAGCTGGTGAAGCAGGGGTTCAATTGCTAACACATAGAGCAGTCCAGAAAGAGGGCAGCCCTGCCTGATGCCCTCCGCACCTCCACAGGTCGACTCAGCCCTCTCCCCACTCTGAGCAGCACCGTAGCCCCTGCGTAAAGCAATCCCCCGACAACAGAGCTCCAGGATCATTCAGGTCAAACCCTCCACCACGTTAAGGTGGAGGCTCCAGGATCATTCAGGGTCAAACCCTCCACCACGTTAAGGTGGAGGCTCCAGGATCATTCAGGCTCAAACCTCCACCACGTTAAGGTGGAGGCTCCAGGATCATTCAGGCTCAAACCCTCCACCACGTTAAGGTGGAGGCTCCAGGATCATTCAGGTCAACCTCCACCACGTTAAGGTGGAGGCTCCAGGATCATTCAGGTCAAACCTCCACCACGTTAGGTGGAGGCTCAGGAGGGACATCTGGAAGCTTCTTGAAAAAAGCGTCAAATAACAAAAACAAGACACAGACGAGGATGAATAAACAGCAATGAAAAGTCACAAAAATGTAACAAAACACAACAAATATGTTTGTAAAAAGTGAAAAAAGTGTCACAAAAGAAACAAAACAAACTTCATAAGTGAAAACACGAGGAAATATCTTCATCAGTTTTGTAGGCCTTAGCTTTCAAATCAGGCGTCACACTGGCCTGTAGGCTGTGAACTCTCCAGTTAACAAGGTTTAGATTTGGGTGATGCCGAAAGGCAGGGGTTAAGAGTTTTCTGTAATATCAACAGTGTTATACTGCACATTACAATTACAGTAAAATACTGTCATTCACAAAGGATTCTGGGAAATGGTTGAGTGGTACAGTAAGTGACTGTAAATATGACAGTACTGAGTTTAGGGAACTGACCAGCTGATTCACTTCACTTTGCTGGAGCTGAAGAGAAGCAGCATTTCTCCTCGAGAGACGCTTTGTGAGTAAATGTATATTTTGTCATTATTACTTTGCCTGTTTTATATTTGTAACATAAGCTGCACACCTGACTGAAGGAGAGCTGAAGGTCTGCTGCTTTTACCAAAGTGCAGCAGATTCTGTGAGACCACAGACACACAGGTAAGATAACTTATATGGCACATTTTCACACTGTGGGTTTTCGAACCCTCTCTCATTTTTTTTTTTTACAATATACATACAACATGGAAATAAAAGATGGACTTTCCTCTTTTCAGATTTAAACATAATTTTAAAACAATAGTTTGAGCTAGTTCTTGGATGGATGGTGGATTTATTTTATTTTATTGCACATTGAATGTTGCATTTTGTAAGATTACTAATAAAGACAATTGTTTATATTATTCCCACATAAGATACTCTGTCACTTCACACTATCCTGTTCTGGTTTATCACACGTTTCCCTCTTATTGATCCTGTTTGTTTGTTTTTAGAGCTGTTGTAACAAGTGAAGTGGAGAACACTGTGAGATCAATACAGTTTCTATCTTAAATCTGCAATATTTGAACTTTATTACTGTAAATTAAAACTGCAATGTTAATATAACACCTGCAATAATTTACAGTAAATTTGCTCTAATATTAACTGTTGCTTTTTACATACTTACTGTTAATAAACAAATTACTGCTAAACATCATTTACTGTAGCCTTTGCTGTAATTTAAATACTTACTGGTATAAGATTACAGAACTCACTGTATATTATAGTAAATGCTATTACAGTACTTAACTGTAGTTCACATTACAGTATCACTACTGTAAGACTTTACAGTAGTACTGTAGTAATAATATACAGTAATCAGTAGTGTAATTGGCATACAGTAAATATACTGGAACTGTTTTTTATGTGAAATCTCTGATAAACTTTCACAGTGTAATACGGCTCATGTTTTACTGTAATAAGTTTCCTGCCATCCCACAAGACGAAAGCCTTGTTTTGAAAAGTAAAGGCTCTTTTACATATTCCCCGGTTCAGTCTGGGTTTTGCTTTCTCCACTGGATCCGTAATGCGTCGCTTCAGTCTCAGTTTTATCAGATTGGAGACACTGGATCAGCGTTAATTAACTCTGCACTCACACATGCACAGCCACAGTCACACACACAGGGACAAGGCACGTGCACGCTCTGACAGGCGAGGAGCGGAACAGGCATTATCCCAGAGGCATTTTTAAAGAGAATTTAACACAAGGATTAACAGAGGAAGAGGGGGAGGGGTTAGAGAGGGAGGGGCGGGTTAGAGAAGAGAGGCGGGGGTTATAGAGAGAGAGAGGGGGAGGGTTAGAGAGACGAGGGGCGGGTATGGAGAGAAAGGGCGTGGTTATAGAGAAGAAGGGGGAGGGGTATAGAGAAGGGGCGGGTTAGAGAGAGAGGGCGGGTTATAGATGAGACGGGGAGGGGTTAGAGAGAGAGGGAGGGTTAGAGACAGACAGGGAGGGGTTTAGAGAGAGAGAGGAGGAGGAGTTAGAGAGAGAGGGAGGGAGGAAGGGTCAGAGAGAGAGGGCGGGTTAATAGAGAGAAGGGGGGCGGGGTTTATAGAGAGAGAAAGGAGGGGTTTAGAGAGAGGGGCGGGTTGATAGAGAGACGGGGAGGGTTAGAAAGAGAGGGGGCGGGGTAGAGAGGGAGGGCGGGTTTAATGAGAGAAGGGGCGGGGTTATAGAGAAGAGAAGGAGGGTTAGAGAGAGAGAGGGAGGGGTAGAGAGAGAGGGCGGGGGTTAAGAGAGAGAGAGGGCAGGGTTAATAGAGAGCGGGAAGGGTTAAGAGAGGGGGGCGGGGCTAGAGAGGGAGGGGCGGGGTTAATAGAAGAAGGAGGGGGGGGGGGTTTATTAGGAGAGAAGGAGGGTGGAGAGAGAGAGGGGAGGGTTAGGAGAGAGAGGAGGAGGACGTTAGAAAGAGAGGGAGGGAGGAGGGGTCAGAGAGAGAGGGGGAGGGTTAGAGAGAGAGAGGGAGGGGTTAGAGAGAGAGGGGGGTTATAGAGAGAACGGGGAAGGGTTAGAAGAGGGGCGGGGGCTTTAAGAGAGGACGTCGGGGTTATTGAGGAAGGGCGGTTTAGAGAGAAGAGAGGAGGAGGAGTTAGAGAAGAGAGGACGGGAGGAACGGGATCAGAGAGAAGAGGGGAGGGGTTAGAGAAGGAAGGGGTTAGAGAGAGAGGGCGGGTTATAGAGAGACGGGGAGGGGTTATAGAGAGAGGGGCGGGTTATAGAGAGACGGGAGGGGTTAGAGAGAGAGGGGGCGGGGTTAGAGAGGGAGGGCGTGGTTATAGAGACAAGGGGCGGGGTTTTATATAGAGAGAAGGAGGGGTTAGAGAGAGAGAGGAAGGGGTCAGAGAGAGAGAGGGGAGGGGTTAGAGAGAGGGGAGGGGTTAGAGAGAGAGAGGAGAGAGAGAGAGGGGTTAGAGAGAGAGGGGGAGGGGTTAGAGAGAGGGGGAGGGGTTAGAGAGAGAGGGGGTAGAGAGAGAGGAGGCGGGGTTATAGAGAGAGGGGTTAGAGAGAGAAGAGAGGGTTAGAGAGGGGGAGGGGTAGAGAGAGGGGGCGGTTAGAGAGAGAGGGGGGAGGGTTAGAGAGAGAGAGAGAGAGGAGGGGTTAGAGAGAGAGGAGGGGAGAGGAGGGGTTAGAGAGAGAGAGGGAGGGTTAGAGGGAGAGAGAGGGGTTAAGAGAGGGGTTATAGAGGAGAGAGGGAGAGGAGTTAGAGAGGGAGGGAGAGGGGGGGGCGGGGTTATAGGAGAGAGGGGGAGGGGGAAGGGTTAAGAGGAGGTTAGAGAGGGGAGGGTTATAGAGAGAGAAAGGGAGGGGTTAGAGAGAGAGAAGGGAGGTTAGAGAGAGAGGAGTTAGAGAGAGAAAGGGAGGGAGAGAGAGAGAGGGGAGGGTTAGAGAGAGAGGGGGAGGGTTAGAGAGAGAGAAAGGGAGGGTTAGAGAGAGAGGGGGAGGGGTTAGGGTCACTTTTATAAATGACTGGTCTCCCTAAAAGACTATTTTGGACGTGAATAACATGTATTGATATGGACTGAAAACAAGATATGAAAATAATTGGATCCCTCCCCCCCATAAGTATTTAAATATGGTCTGCGGTCTGATGATGCTTAAACTGCAAATAAGTGTTAATATTGGGAAGTGTAAAAAAAAAAAAGTTTAGATACATAATGTATGTAGTTTAAGCTAAATAATAATAGGCTAAATACCCTTGTATTATGAAACTTATCAATGTGAGCAAAAAAAAAAAAGTTCACGAAATCAATTACAGGTTTATAGGTTTTTTAAGTTTGACATAAAACTAAACTAAATAAATAGTGTGGTAAACTTAAACTTTGACAAAAACATAATAATCTATGTGCAGATATATTGTACCTGTGTTATGTATATTTGCATAAAACCAGTGGGAATGTGTGTGTATTATGTGTGTGTGTGGTATGTGTATATATACATGTATGTATGTGTATTTATATGTGATACTTGCATACGTGATGTGTAAAATTGACACTGATAACCTAAAGGAAGCTGTAGGCTTGTAACAATTATTTGTAATTACTTGCTGTCTGATTTAGTTTTGTTTTTTTAGTTTTTTTATTATATTTTTTTTTTCTTTGGTTTTTTTTCTGTTTACTGTCAAAAAGAAATTGAAAATAAATAGTTTAAAATAAAGAGAGAGGGAGGGAGGAGGGGTTATAGAGGGGGAGGGGTTAGAGAGGCAGGGATAAAGAGAGAGAGAAAGAGGGAGGGAGGGGTTATAGAGGGGGAGGGTTAGAGAGGGAGGGGATAAAGAGAGAGAGAGAGAGGGAGGGGTTAGAGAGGGGGGAGGGTTAGAGAGGGAGGGGTTAGAGAGAGAGAGAGGGAGGGAGGGGTTATAGAGAGAGCTTAAATCCACATAAAACACAAATAAAGAGGCCCGTATGTTTGACTCTGAAGCCCCGCCTTAAACGAGCGCTGGGTAAAACCCTCTCATTATGGCCTCATGTTTATGTAAAGCTCATTCATAAGTTCCTTTGTCCTTATATGGTGAATGGAGGCGTCACATTTCTGCTGCAGCTGGAGTCAGTGAAGGGGAGATTATGTGAAGTTTGGTTTGCTCGTACGTTCTCTTATAGGCAGAGTCTCACACACAGTTTTATAAATGAGACCCCAGGACACTTTTATGAAGCGTTTATTTGAACCGGGACACATTACATCAACATGTGGTAAATGTGACGGAATAAAAGTCCTTTTTAACTGTTGTCTCAAGCAAGACGTCAAATGCAATAAACAAAACATCAAAGTGAAAGATTAGTAGAGAAATATCAAATAATAAAAGTCATAAATCAACAAAGACGTGACACATTTTCTGTGGGTGAACCCTCAGACTCTTTTCCAAAACGGCTCCAGACTCTGACAGACTCACATCTGAACAATCTGTTTATTCAAATATCAAATCTATGTTATTTTATCCAGTACGTGGCAGTGATCATAAAGTCATTCAGATTGTGTAGATTGAACTTTTGTTTCCATGTGAACACTTAAACATTTAGAAAATAAAGCAGCACAAAAGCTGCAGAGCTTCCCTTTGAGCTGAAACATAAAACTGCACCTACAGCTCACAGTGAGTTTGTTACTGAAGCTCTTCAGCTGCAGCTTCTCTCTTCAGGTTTATTCTGGATCAGACTCAGTAAAACTCTGAACAGAAAAGGAGCGTTCTCTCTGGGCTCAGTCTGAGGCGTCGCCGCTGCTCGTCTTCAGGACAGAGATCAGTCATAATGTTGAAATCAGAAAACAGAAATATTTTATTCACCGCTGTATTAGATCCACAAGAAATGCATTTAAACGAGACTCTGAAACACATCAAGGATAAAAGTCCATTTACACTGTAGGCATTTTGATTTTCAATGTTCAGGTTTTGGGCCAGTCCTGTCTCTAATAAACATAAACTTTCACCTGGAAACAAAGAAAAAACAACCTAATCTTCACAATAACATGATTCATTATTCACTCATTCAATGTTTCTCACACATTTATTGGGAAATTGTCGTTTCATTTCCTCAAAATGGAGTTTTCTCCCATTTGGTGGAAACATCTCCACTTAGTCGCTCCAACAGACTCTGAACTTTACACACTTGGACTCAACTACATTTGGAAGGTTTTTTCACAGGGATTTTTACACATTTATTGAGCTTTGAACCAAAAACAAGGAGACATTTGACAGATTTTTCCTCTAATAAAAAGCTCATTATTAAACTAAACAAGCTCCAAAATCCCTCTGTAAAGTCTGTAACTAATATGTCACAAAATAAATCCACACATTTAAACCTGGCTCTGTCCATTATTTAGATTTTGTGTCTGAAAATGTGTTATTTATATCTGTATAAAACATGAAATGAGTGAAACTTGCAGTACATGTTTTCTCTTCTCTTTTATGTCAGTAATCTACAGCACAAGTTTCACATTGAAATCTCTACATTTAAAGTGTTTCCCTGTTCACCTGCAGCGTCTCGCCTTAAGTGGTAGAAACTCTTTATAAAGTTATATCTTCATCAGAAACAGACCTGGACTAGTGTTTTTTCATTCAAACGTTAAAACGTTTAAAAAGACTGAATAAAGTCAAATATCAGACCTCGGATCTTTAAAGCAAATCTATGACTCAACGCTCTACAAAAATAAGTAGATATAAAGGAAACAGACAGTGAATGAGCTCCTTCTGTGTGAACTGCTCCAGGTCAAAACAGTCTCATAAAGTCAGTACTTACTACAGTTTCTCCAGTCGACAGTGAGGGCTCTGTTTAAGCTCCAGGAGCTCATTCACATCTGACTCTCTCAGACCGTTAAACCTCAGCTCCAGGTAAGTGAGATGTGAGGGTTGGACTTCAGAGCTGAGGCCAGAGAGGAACAGCTGATCTCTGACAAATCACAGTAACTCAATCTGAATAAAGAATAAATGAAGTGGTTAAAGTCCAGGGTAACTCAGATGAGGTTTAGAGGTTCATCACACTCATATTCACTGAACATTAAGAAACACATCATGGAAAAATAAAGTTAAAGCTGATTCAAATATTCTGTTCCTGTGATGAAAGATACAGTTCATACAGTGGGAGTTAAGTTTCACTTAATGAGATCATGAACGACTTTGAAATAAGAACAACTGTCACACAGTAATAATTATGACTTGTTTGAACATAAAAATAATGGATGTGGTCGACAGCACAGGTTCATGTGTTTGTTCATGAGTTTGTGTGAATCATGAGCTGCTGATGTGGAGAATCACAGTTGTTGGATCTAATGCTTTTACATTATATTCATTTAAAGCCACACTGTGTAACATTGTGGATTCTCCTGTTGCCGACACAAACCTGCTCCTAATGAGCAGCTCGACACAGAAAGTCTGTTTCTGCAGTGGGTAATCACAGAGTGGATCTGGATGAGGACCTAACCTGTTTAAATCTCATATTACTGCCTTTAGTACGTCTCCATGGAGACGAGCTGGAGACGTCCCGCTCCCAGTAAAGTTACAGTCAGGTCTGAGGAGCCGCTCACAGCAAACACACTATAAAAATATCTGTGATCAAATAAATGCTCTGGATTTGATCCTATGGATTGAGTGAAATGTTACGTGATGTGGCTTTTGAGATTTAGGACTGAAAACTGTGATACGTTTATATAAAACTACACAGAATTATCAGTCACTGAAAAGGCCAGGGGTTCGACCTGACTGTTCTTTCCCCAACTCTTTTCTGTAAAGGTTTAAACCTGACACAGAGACAGTGAACTGACCTGAGAGTCTGCAGGCGACAGTCTGTCCTTTCAAGAAATCCACACAGATGAGACACTCCTGAGACAGACAGTTTGTTATTATGCAGCTCCAGCTCAGTGAGATGTGAGGGGTTGGACTTCAGAGCTGAGGCCAGAGAGGAACAGCTGATCTCTGACAAACCACAGCCCCCTCAATCTGAATAAAGAATAAATGAAGTGGTTAAGTCCAGGGTAAACTCAGATGAGGCTATAAACACAACAGAACAGTCTGAGACTCTTGTCAACAACAGACACAGAGGTCGGTGTAAACTCTGTAGATTCTCAGACTGTTCCTTCACTCAGAGTCAGTCTGTTCAATATTTACATCCCATAAAAAGAGAGGTTCAGTTTTTATTTAATATCTGCTTTATTTAGTATTATAATGTTTCCAATCACAGCTTGATCCCCATTTTTATTTGAGTCAGACCATTCTATATTGATCTGAAAGCGTCTGTTCAAAGTTCCCTGTGGCCTGGTGTCTGCAGTGACAGGAGAATAGTTACTGTCCCTTTAAGGCCAGACACGGCAGCTCAAAGTATTGATTTTTCACACAGTGGTGGAAGTGGAGATTTTTAGCTGGTTTCCTCCTTTAACATCTTAGTTTTCATGTCAGAAAACTAAGATGTTAAGCATCGTACCCCGTATGTTTATTTGATGACGTTTTGTCTGGAGGAGCTGGAGATAACCCGGAAGTAACTCTAACATGGCGCTGCAAAAGCCGGGTTCCCTCACGCATTCATTCACAAATATTGACATATTTTATATCCACGTGTCCTGAAGGCTCCACAGATGACGCTATAATCCAAATATGGGATTTTTCTTTCTGCGAGACGTCCGGTACAGAAGAGCGAGAAATGTGTTGAACACGTTACTAAACTTTAGGCTGGTTTTCTCTAAATGAAGTTTTTGTTCCACTTTAGTCGCTCCTACAGACTCCACCTTTACAGGCTTGGACTTAACAATGTTTTGTATAATTTTTCAATGTCTAATTCCCAGCCTGATTTATTCAGCTTTGAACCCAAAAAAAAAGGCAAAATTTGAGTTTTTACAGATATTTTTCACTTATTCAAAAGTGCATTCAAAACCTAAACAAAATCCACCCTGAAAAAATCTCAGTGACTAATCTTCAAAGAAGGTACTTGAGTCATCTTCTGTACTTGGTAGTTGAGGTTCCAAACGTTTCGCCTCTCATCCAAAAGGCTTCGTCAGTGAACAAGATTACACTCAGCACACAGCGTAGATAAACACCAGTTGGGAGGAGTTGGGGTTGGCCCGGCTCCTCCCTCTAATCACAGCTACTCTCACCTGTGGGTAAACACCTTTGAAGTAGAGCGTCTGTAACGACCTGCTCCCCCAGTATCGGTCAGTCCTGTCCTATTCATAGATGATCACTGCTAATTACCTGCCTATTGTTCTTTTGTTAGCGGAGTATCGTCTTCTTGGACTGGCCGTGTCCTGTCGGTTTTCCCCGAAGCAGATTGGAGTAAAAAGCAGAAAGATTAAATCTGAGTCCACCATTTCGGTTCATGGAGGGATTCTTTCTGACAAAAATAGCTTATTTTACTCTCTGTCAAACCAACGTTCTTCTTAGCTAAAGATGTGGACCTCTCCCGTCCTCAATCAGGAGTGTTAGAGGCGTGTTAAGGTGTAGGTGCACTGCCGCTCGAGGGCCGCTTGTGCTTTCTCTTCTGTGTTGATAAAGTCTCTTCTGTAAGACTTGTTTGGTTTCTCCAATATAATGTTCTTTGCATTCTTCTTCTTTGCATCGAATAGAATAAACCAAATTGCTTTGTTGTGGCTCGGAGTTTTGTCTTTGGGATGAACTAATTTTGTCTCAGTGTGTTCACAGGTTTGTGGTACACTGGAATCCTGTGCTGTTTAAAGATTCTCTGAAGTTTCTCTGATACCCCGGCTACATACGGCACTGCAACTCCCTTTCTTCTGGGTTCTGTAGTCTGTCTGTCTTGTTCTTTGGGTCTTCCTGTCCTTTGTGCTTTAGTGAAGGACCAGTTAGGATAGCCACAGTCTGAGAGGGCTCTCTGGACATGTTGCTCCTCTTTGGTCTTTCCTTCTGCACTGGTAGGCACCTCTTTAGCTCTATGTCTGAGTGTCCTAATGACCCCTATTTTGTGTTGGAGTGGATGGTTAGAGTCAAACATCAAATACTGGTCCAGTATGAGTTGCCTTCCTGTAAACCTCTGTCTGAAGTTGTCCGTTTTCCCCTATGATAACTTTACAATCTAAAAAGGCAAGTTCTTTCTCCTTAGCGTCCTCCCGAGTAAATTTAAATGTTAGGGTCCACAGCATTGATGTGATCTGTAAAAGGTGCCACTTCCCTCTCTTTAATTTTGATCCATGTGTCATCTACATATCTTAGCCAGTGGCTGGGTTTGTTACCTGGGTATGAGGCCAAGGTATTCTTCTCCATTTCCTCCATGTAGAGGTAGCCACTATGGGTGAAACTGGAGAACCCATAGCACAGCCGTGGATCTGTCTGTAGAAGTTGCCCCTGAACTGGAAATATGTGGTGCTGAGGCAGATCTCCAGTAGTTGGCAAATGTGGTCAGGAGTGAGTTGTGTCCTATCCGCTAAAGTGCTGTCCTCAGTCAGTCTCTTCCTCACCGCTGTGACTGCTGCTGAGGTTGGAACGATGTGGTTTATTCTATTCGATGCAAAGAAGAAGAATGCAAAGAACATTATATTGGAGAAACCAAACAAGTCTTACAGAAGAGACTTTATCAACACCGAAGAGAAAGCACAAGCGGCCCTCAGTCGGCTGTGCACCTCCACCTTAAAGCCTCCAATCACTCCTTTGAGGACGGGGAGGTCAACATTTTAGCTAAAGAAGAACGTTGGTTTGAAAGAGGAGTAAAAGAAGCTATTTTTGTCAGAAAGAAAATCCCTCCATGAACCGAAATGGTGGACTCAGATTTAATCTTTCTGCTTTTTACTCCAATCTGCTTCGGGGAAAACGGACAGGACACGGCCAGTCCAAGAAGACGATACCTCAGCTAACAAAAGAACAATAGGCAGGTAATTAGCAGTGATCATCTATGAATAGGACAGGACTGACCGATACTGGGGGGAGCAGGTCGTTACAGACGCTCTACTTCAAAGGTGTTTACCCACAGGTGAGAGTAGCTGTGATTAGAGGGGAGGAGCCGGGCCAACCCCAACTCCTCCCAACTGGTCTTTATCTACGCTGTGTGCTGAGTGTAATCTTGTTCACTGACGAAGCCTTTTGGATGAGAGGCGAAACGTTTGGAGACCTCAACTACCAAGTACAGAAGATGACTCAAGTACCTCTTTGAAGATGGACAACTCCTGTACGACTGAGAACTTACACAGACATTCAGTGACAAATATGTAACACAATTTAAATCTGGGTCTGTCCCTTATTTTAGCATTTTTGCCCATTTTTAAAATGCCTTGTTTTTAAATAAAACCATAAAAGATAACAGTAATGTTCAGTTTCTGATTTCTCTAAATGTAATGTTGTTTCTTTTCTCCTGCCGTGTCTCGCCTTAACAGCCCCTCCTTAAACAAAACCACACGCTGCCTCTGCCTCTGGTCAGAGCGAGTATCAGAAAGTGATGGGTGGAGTCGGTACAAAGAGCCGGCTCTTTTAAGTGAACCATGAGTTGCTTGTAATGAAGCTCCACATGCACCGCTCTGCGCTTCACTCGCCTCAGAGAGAAAAGGAGAGAAAGGGAAGAGAATGGGGTCGAGGAGAGAGGAGGTGAAACATCTGCAGCTCGTGCACGAGGAACAAACCTGCTGTTCACATCAAATCAAGATCTCTACAAACTTCAAATCAATCCATAAGTAAACAATGTGTTGACACACAGCGATACGTCACAATGTGGGCCTTTTCCACTGAGCCCTTTACAAAAGCAGCAGTACAGGAGTCATGGCTAAAGCTTTGACTTCAGTGATGTCTGGAGTCTCAGTCCACAACCATCACTGATGCTGTGTTCAGACCGCACGCTTTTCAGGCGTTAAAACACGCCCAAAGCCCCTAGTTGGACACTTGTGCTAATTGAAGACAGACGCTCTGGAGGCGCGTCTGCTCAAAGTGTGTTCTGAAGCATAGCCACGTCTTGGAAGGAGCTCTTGCCTGAAAAATAACTGCTGTTTTGGGGCTAACTAGTCCCTCTTTGCTACTGCCATGTCCTATGGATGGTTAACTATAACCCCTTGGTCTACACCAGGATTGTAATAGAATTGTACATATGTGAATAAAGTTATAATAAAATTATAACTATGTGAATGATGCAACAGCCAAGTATTTGAATTTATCTTCAAGGTTAGCATATTTTTCACAATGTTCCAGTAGTATCTAAGAAGATACTGTTTGGTATCAAAAGTACGTAAGAGAGCAGCCTGGTATCAGGTTGACCATGTATAGTAAGACAACAGAGTGAACTGGACGAATGTAAATCAAGGTTGGCCCCATCCTGTCTAGGTCAGACTGGGTATTATTGACATCAGGTGTCCTTGTACAGGCCGGGCCTTCCGATAAGTATAGTGTGATTCATGTTTTAAGATATGGTGTGATACATGTGTTGAGAGGTGACGAGCAAATATCTGTAACTCCGCCTCTCTATATGTGTAATACGCTGTGGAAAAACCAAATAAAAGGCTGTACCAAAAAACAACCTTGAGAATGGGTGCATCACTCCGCGTGGCTGTGATGTCCTGCGATTCTCCCTTGCAAGCCAACCAAAGTATTGATCTCTGTGTCGTTTTCTTCTAGTTGAAGCGTTCTCCAGAATTGGAAAACAAAGGTATTAACCCTAATTTTCTGACATACAGATGGTCCTTCGAGCCGCTTGACAGCTGATCTTCGTGGAGGTGAACTGCGATTGGCGAAGTCTGTACAGCAGCGAGAGAAAGCCCACTTTCCCGTGGCCGTCCATCTCACCTTATTCTCCGCGGAGACGGTTCGTCATCCGAGCCAGAGGGGAACGAGCGACAACAAACAGAGGTCAGATAACTTTGTGTGACAGAGTGAGACATATAGCGCTTATATGCATTTGTGGTTTAGTACGAGCGTTCAGGCTCAAGACAGAGTAGTCAAGACGGACGAACTGAACGAAACGTACGACCAGGCTCAAGACAGAGCAAGACAGACTGTTGTCAAGACAGACAAACAGAATGAAAGGTATGATTGAAATGAATGTGAATTAACGACGTGCTGTTTTTAAAAGTGTGTGAGCACCGTTAATTCTATTAGGGTCAAAAGGCGTTAATCTGAGGAATCTAAAATCTGTCAACGGGTGTGAACCTTGAACACCTAGCCAATGTCCGGTGATAACCAACAGGGAACCACTAGAAGCTTGACATTGGGTCCCGTTGGCAGAGCACTTAGCATTTTCCCCAGACGACCAGACCACATAATGGCTAACCATGAGGTGGCCCCTAAATCACTAAAATCAAGTGATAACGACTTGACAGACGCAAAATGGATGAGAAAATATTTCCCTCACAGTGTAGAGTATCTATCAAAATGGACGAAGAAATATGGATTCACAGGGACTCTACACATAGAAAATGTAAACCGGTTAGTGGAAGCACTTAAAGCACGTGACCAGTTAAAGGGACGCCCCAGAGAAAAGCCCGGAAAACAAATGATAGCAGCATTAGTTTGGTTAAAAAAAGCAAAGACAAGAGGCCGAAAGAAAACAGAACAGGATACACAGAGAAAAATAGATTCAGAGGTATTTGCAATAATAAAACCAGGTGATAACAGTGGTGAAAATTGGACAGGTAGTCGGCAACACAATGTCCAAGGAGCAGGGAGAGGAGAAGAGGCAGGTAGGCGAGTAGCAGTGGAGGAGAGACAGAGTAGGGAAAGGGAACAAAGGGAAGAACAACAACAACAAAAAAGAGAGGAGGTGAGACAGAGACAGAAGGAAGATAGGCAGAGGAGGGAGGCCGCAGAGGCAGCAACAGAAAACATACAGTATGTCATAGTTTCCTCAGAAGCCCTGTCTCAGAGAAGTTACGACAAGAAAGGAAAGCACACTGTGAGGTGTGGAGTGTGTTCGGCTCGGGGGGCTCGTTCCGGGGGGCTGCCGGGAGGTTTGTGTGTGACCGGTGACCGTTTTGCGGTCTGGTCGATTTGGAATTTGAGGTTCGCCTCTTTCGTTCGTTGTGTTTCCGGTTGTCTGAGGTGAAAAACTTAGGTTGACACAACTTATTTAATTTGTAACTGACGTTTTTCGCTTCAGACGGCTGGGGGCAGTTGTGTCGACCTGGGGGTGCGGTTGAGCGGGGAGGTGGTCTCGGGTTCGGGTCGGCTGGATTGTGGGATGGTTGTTGGTTCCGCGTGGAGTTTCTTGGCGGCCCTTGGAGTGAGTTTTTTGAGTTGGGGCAGATTTTACATTTTACAGTGCACAAAGGGAAAGGTAGAAATGACAAAAAGAACGAGGAAGGAAAGGAAGTGACGAGGAAGATCCACAGAAAGTGAAGGACAGGCATGACAAGGAAAATGTGAAGAAAATTGTCTTTCTGCACTCAGGAGCAGAAAGAACAGTTTTACGAGATGTCACAGTGACATCAAAAAGCTCAAATCTTATCAGAATGATTCAAGATTTGCGTGCAGTAAACGAGGCTGTCCAACAGAGGTCACCAAATGTCCCAAATCCACATGCGTTGCTCAACAGGATCAGACCAACAGCGAAATACTTCACTGTGATAGATTTGGCCAATGCCTTCTATTCAATCCCATTGTCAAAAGAGGCACAAACATGGTTTGGATTCACATTTGAAGGAGAAAACTCTCTTTTTCGCGCTTAACGCAAGGTTTTTGCGAATCCCCAACGATATTCGCACAACAAATGTCAAATTGTCTTGCGCAACACCAACCGTCTGTACATTCACAGATCTTGTCCTGTGTCGA
Organism: Neogobius melanostomus; assembly: GCA_007210695.1. Taxonomy (NCBI): domain Eukaryota; kingdom Metazoa; phylum Chordata; class Actinopteri; order Gobiiformes; family Gobiidae; genus Neogobius; species Neogobius melanostomus. Next base: position 78,839 of record VHKM01000960.1, on the reverse strand, counting down.
TGATTTATTAGTGCCAGTGATACGAAGAAGCATGTATTGCGGACACATTGGCTCTACTGAATCATCTGCACAAAACAGGAACAAAGTAAGCAAAGACAAACTCCAACTTTGGAAACCCCAAGTGAAATATCTAGGCCACACCCTTAGTGCAGATGGCCGGACGGTTGATGATGCTCGAAAGAAGCAATCAAAGCGGCTCCAAAGCCCACAACTAAAAAGCAAATGATGTCCTTCTGGGCTTGAGCAATTATTGTCGCATGTGGATTCTGGGATATGCCAGAGATCGTAAAACCCCTCCAGGACATGATGTTCAAACAAAAGTTAGTCATGACCGATAAGTTAACAATGGAGTTTAAGAGGTTTCAAAACTACTACAGGGAAGCCGTAACCCATAGGGGATTACTTAAGAAACTATTAGAGAATGTACATTTACCGTCAAAATTAGCCATTTGTAAATGTGAAGCACACAGAAAAGGAACAGATCCCATAACAACGGGAAACACATTTAGCTGACGACATAGCTAAAAAAGCAGCAACTGGACTAATTGTCATGTACATAGAAAACAAGAAGACACTGACACATTAGACATTTTGAAACAACACCAAAATGACGCACCACGATCAGAAAAACAGTGTGGATCACAAAAGGCGCACTTTTAAAAGACAATGTATATAGAGCCCCGATGGTAAACCCTGGTTACCAAATCACTTTTCAAATGGGCTGCTGAATTGAGCCATGGGGCATGCCAGGTCTCAACAGGAGGATGGTGGCACTAGTAGAACAATATTACCACACCTATGGTGTGGTAGTATTGTCATACGTATACAAAAACATTTTTTGTAAATGAAGTGATCTCAGCGATGGCCAGGAACCTCGAGATCACCATTTGAGATTATCCATGGCAGACCAATCAGACTCCCTGGACTAGCTGACATACAAGTAAAAGACGACAAAATACCAAAGGACTTATCATGGCATATGAAACAGACAATGTTACAAGAGAACTGTACAAAACACATGAACTGCCGAAGATTCTACTGTATCCACACAGCCAGTGCATATCGGAGACCTGGTGTTCATCAAAGCTGTGAAGAGGCCCCAAGTGGAACAGTCCCGAGGTGGGAGGGGCCATATCGAGTACTGCTGGCCACACCAACACTGTAAAAGTGGAGGGACGAACCACGTGGGTGCACCTATCTCACTGCAAGCTGCGGGAACTGCCAGACCTGAACCTCACCGAACCCTCTACACCGAGTGAGTAGACCCGCAGAGACTCAGGACTTCCAGACCTCCAAGACGCAGGACTTCTCTTGTAAGCAGAGACAACAACAGAGTACAACGGTGCGCAAAGTACCATTACTCTGCGACAACAGAGTACGTAAATGTGTATCACTGCTTCAATTTTGCATACCAGTGAACAAGACTTACACCTTCCAGGTGCCCTACAACCAGTTTAGTGCGTAGGGGAGTCAAGATATCAGATCAAGCAGATGTTAAAAACGATATAGTGTATGTTATGCCGGGGCAATAGATAAATCATGGGTAATGAGGTGGTAAACTCAGGAGAGCAGTAGGTACCCAAGGCTACTACAGAGCAGGCCAAGAAGTGGGCGGGCAGGTTATCCTCATACAGACACCAACACACTTATTAGTGACAGTAAACATGAAAACAAGCCGAACCTTACAAAGTGCATTCTATTTAGAACAGGAGATTGTGCACTGCGTACCAAGCCGCTTTTCCAAAATTGCCCACTGTCTTCACAGTGCCAACAGACACCATCTTTACCTGCTACCACATCACCACGTGCCAACCTAATAATAAATGCACAGACCGTCGGAAGGGTGCCTAGTACCCTGTGTAACAAAAACTATAGAATTAAAAGGGAATGGCATGCTGACTACACAACGACAAGATGTATGGTGGTGGTGTGGAGGTAACATATTACGAGGTCACATGGAAGCCAGCGGTACGGGAGCTGTGCCTATGTTTCCCTAATATGGCCTGCCACGGTTGTTACGGCCCCGCCGAGACGGGGGCGCCAGGGGAGGCGTGAAAATAGCGTCTTCACCTGTGGTCCTGTTGCCGGTGGCGCCTGACACCACATACCTGGATGCTATTGGCGTCCCAAGGGGGGTCCCTGATGAGTATAAATTGGTAGATCAAATAGCCACAGGATTCGAAAGCTCCCGCTGATATCAGCAGTATTCCCTGTAACTCCAAACAAAAATGTTGATAGAATAAATTATCTGCATTTCCCAGATGCAGCGTCTGACCAATCTTACCCATAATTAGGACAAAGTTTAGGGAGTCAACTACACCACACGTCCTTAATGGCGTGGCAACTAGAATGGCAGTGGACATGTTGTTGGCAGAAAGAGGGGGTGTCTGTTCAATGTTTGGGGACCAATGTTGCACGTTCATCCCCAACAACACAGCAGCAGATGGGCCATAACGCATACATTGACACAACTGAAAACAATGGCAAACACACTGAAGAACACTCACCACATACGCCCTAATACCAGCAGAAAATGAGGACACTGAAACTGGCAATTACTATAGCGCCTAAATATTACCAACTCTGGTGTAAAAAGCATTAGTTAAAAATATGAGGGTATGCTGAAATCTGTGAGGAATGGTATATCTGGATGTGAGAAAATCTGCTAATGTTTGATAAACAGGAGAGAATTGTAATAGATTGTACATATGTGAATAAGTTATAATAAAATATAACTATGTGAATGATGCAACAGCCAAGTATTTGAATTTATCTTCAAGGTTAGCATATTTTTCACAATGTTCCAGTAGTATCTAAGAAGATACTGTTTGGTATCAAAAGTACGTAGAGAGCAGCCTGGTATCAGGTTGACCATGTATAGTAAGACAACAGAGTGAACTGGACGAATGTAAATCAAGGTTGGCCCCATCCTGTCTAGTCAGACTGGGTATTATTGACATCAGGTGTCCTTGTACAGGCCGGGCCTTCCGATAAGTATAGTGTGATTCATGTTTTAAGATATGGTGTGATACATGTGTTTGAGAGGTGACGAGCAAATACTGTAACTCCGCCTCTCTATATGTGTAATACGCTGTGGAAAACCAAATAAAAGGCTGTACCAAAAACAACTCTTTGAGAATGGGTGCATCACTCTGCGTAGCTGTGATGTACTGCGATTCTCCCTTGCAAGCCAACCAAAGTATTGATCTCTGTGTCGTTTCTTCTAGTTGAAGCGTTCTCCAGAATTGGAAAACAAAGGTATTAACCTAATTTTCTGACAAGGATCTCCCCAGTATTTAAGCCCATTGGCTTCAATAGAGGGACATTATTTGTGCTGGTGGACAATGGTTTATCCAGGTTAGCCCGTTAGCTTGTTACAATGGCCTACAGCTCATTATTGATGAATGTCTGCAATAAACCTCAGTGTGTGATCATCTTAAAGGCTGCTTTAGTACCGGCTTATTCACGTTATTAGTGCATAATACAGTGGTCCGTCGCTATAACGCGGTTCACCTTTCGCTGTTTCACACATTTATTTTTAGTACAATTTGCTTTTTTACAGCGTATGAACGCCATACGTGCATTGTGTTGTGCGTCCTGATTGGTTAGTGGTAAGTGAGCCTCCTCTCGCTGCAGAGAGGATCTCTGTCAGTGTCAGCGCACACCACAGAGTCACAGCAACACAGGCCGGGCATGAGCGGGTCTGACTCCGCGTTATACAGGACTAAAGTCTGCACTTTTCCCACCAAAATAAACAACGCTAGCCATGGGCGTCGGACAGGGGGGTAAAGGGTACTGAGTACCCAGGGCCCAGAGCAGTGTATGGGCCCTCAAAAGTGCTGCAAAAAGCGTTCTGTATTGTACTTTCTAAATGTCCTCATAATTTATATAAGAATTAGGGTTGGGACGATGGCCGATATCATCGTCCATCGTGATGGATGAGCAACATCACGATGAAGAGCCACCATCGTGATGCCACGCCCCTCCTGTCAGAAACACACGCTGATCTCCTCTGTGCCTTGTAAACCTACAAACTTTGCAGGGATTGCACTGTAAATTAAATCTTGAATATAGGTAATATGCAGGCTAGTTTAAGTAGCCTACCAGAAGCCAGAAGACATGATGTGTTAGCCGTAATTATTCAAATAAAGACACAGCGCTGCTCTAGTTCTGACGCGTGGGGCTCTCTCTCTCTCTCTAAAAGCAGATACTGTTTAACCGCGTGGTTTCGCTTTGCTTTCGTACGGAAACTAAACAGTTTTATAATGCCGCGATGGATCTCACATCAGAGCTGAGAGCGCATGGGTTTGGATGTTCTCACGAAGGACGGAGAGAGGAGAGAAAGCGGCGTGGCGGTACGAGACTATACCGGGCGGCGCGTGGAGCAGCTTCGTTTTGAAGGTCCGATGCAAACTTCTAAATATTGTCCCTTTCACCCGCTGTTTCTGCTTCCCTGCAGAGTTCTCCTCCTGTTCGCTTTGCTCTCCCCGCTGCCCGCCACCACAGCGTGTGCATATGAGCGGGGCTTGATTTTTAATCCAGTCACGACGACATCATTCAGTCTTGAATATTGTTCTAGGTCCGCCACTTTTTTTCCAACACTGATATCCTCTCGTCTCTTTCCTCAATGCGCACACGTAGCTCCGACACTTCCTCCACAAGTTTCAGAATCTTGTCCTGTTTATCCTTTATATCACCTACGTCCTTCGAGAGAAAGTCAAACACTTTTTAATATCCTCCACCTCCTCCATAGCTCGAGTTTTTGGTGGTATAGGCATCAGGCTGGCTAGCTGTTGTTGATGTTGGTCTAGCGAGACAGCCGACTAGCTGTTGTAAAGCTAGCTAGCTAGCTTCTCGCAACGCACTCTTCCAGATGTTCTTTGTCAATACATGCAAATGTCCATATTCCTTTAACCGCAACCAAATCCATAAACAAGTCTCTTATAATCCAAGGTAATCCAAGATATCAAACGCTACAAACAGAGCTTCGCGCAACCACCGTGCACCGGAACTTGAATCATCTTCTGTACTCAGTAGTACAGAAGATGATTCATCTACCTTCATTGAAGATGGACAACTCGTGTACGACTGAGAGCTTACACAAACAGAAATAAATTAACTTTTTCACGATATTCTAATTTACCGAGTCTCACCTGTATCCGCAACTAAAGTGAGTTTCTGATAATTTATATATATTTTACTTGTTACAGTGGATGCCACTTGGATTTGGCGCATTTTGACGCGTGATTCCCACGAGACCCCATGCGTTAATCACGCGTCTTTTATTTATTTTTCCCCAGTGATACTGCAATGACCCAAACAACCACCAGGTGGCACTTGTGAGCAGGGTTCGGAACGTTGGCATTTAGCACCATAGGCCTAAGCAAACGATTCAGAAGTGAATTAAATCCCGAGGCAAGCTGAAAATCTTCTGCTTTTAATATAACCTACCCTGCTCCAAACGTAGTTTATTGTAAAAACGTGAAACTATCACACATTGGTGTGCTGGGACCTCATTTCAGCCCGGGAATTTCGAGAAGACCAGCCCACTTTTCCGTGGGTTTATAGCTCAGTGATAACATGCTGGTCTCTGGTGCAGGAGGTCCCCAGTTCAAGTACGGCTGCGACTCATTTGTAAAGCTTTCTCTTTTTACATGGGACGCTGCACACACAGTCTGAGCCTGATACAACTCCACAATCAGCACCAAGTTATGAAGATAAAAATATTTATTTGTCCACTTTTCTACCTTTCACTGGCTTGTCTCCGCTGGATTGGACTGCACCAACTCCATATCACTGCAATCAACATGGTCTCAATGGCAAACAATGGCCCCAACACGAATGGCTCCCAGTTTTACTTCACATATGCAAAACAGCCCCATCTGGACATGAAGTACACCGTTTTCAAGATTATCAATGGCTTGGAAACACTTGATGAACTGGAGAAGCTGCCTGTGAATGAGAAGACGTTCCGACCCCTTACTGAAACCCGGATAAAGGATGTGACAACCCTTTTGCTGGATAATTGAGTTTTAATTCAGGCATCTGTACACGGTGCTTATTATTTCCAGCAAATCAATGGATCCTGAACATGGTGCCTTGTTAAAGGTCAAAACAGATATTGTTTACATCCATTTTGAAGTACCAGAAACTTTTGAGCAGGTTTTTTCATTGTAATAAAACCATTCATAATACAAACAAATTACAAAAAAGGAAGGAGAAGGAAGTTGCTACTACACGAAAAAACAGCTACTCAATTAAATAATGTAGTCATAAAATTATAGAATGAGTTAATGTAATTAATCAACAAGTCATAAATAATATCAAATCCACTTTATATTCTAAATGTAAACATTAGGTAAAGCATATGTGAGATATATTGCGTCCTCACTCCACTCTCAATGCCGCTGCCTATGCCCATTACGCATTGTGCGTCTGCCTTAAAATTCCCCACACTGTGGCGACCGTGACTGAATGGAATTAAGAAGAGCTTTTTTTAAATAATTAAACAGTGTTTGTGCCTGTTTTATTATTGCAGTTATGAGAACGATGAGGAAGATGAGTAGACTAAAAGAAACACGTGCCAACGCTGTCTGCGATCAGGGGAGACTTACGCACAGGCATTGTGCAGGTCTCTTCATTAATCAGGCAAAACGTAAAACAATCATCAGCAAATATAAGCCCTGATGCCCCAACACAAAGTTAGCTGCCTGTAGTATTCTCTGGGGCCGGTCACAGCGGAGGGTGCAGGAAGGGGTTACTGTCAGGGACACAAGGAACTGGTAGAGTTTTTGGAGCAGAGCGATGCGTCAGAGACAGCCAGTGCGCGTCTGGTCCTGCAGACAAAGGTGCAGACCAGTAGACACTGAATGATAAGGACCATCGGGTGGGCTAAGGACAAAAGTGTGTGTTCACTGGTCCACCCGTGGTGCCGCGTAATTGTGCCATAAGCCCTGATCACTGGCAATGCTGGCATGTTTCCTTTGCTGCTCTTCCTCGTCGTTCTCATTTAATATGGATCGTTTCATGTCAACTGCATTAATAAAACACATACTGTTCAACATCATTCAATCACAGTGGCCTCAGTGGTGCCACTTGGAGCATCATACAGCCGACGCACAGTGCGTAATGAGCGCATGACAGGCGGCGGCACTGAGAGAGGAGTGAGGACGAATGCATGTGTTGCTCCATTCGTAAAAGCTTCCCAATTTAACGTGCATATGGCTGGAGTGCAGCCATCAGAAAGAAAAAAAAAAGTGCTGAGAGCTAGGAGCGGCTATGGCACGAGCCGCTGCCCTTGGCTCTCCGCACACCGCGTGATGGAGTACGGACTCCTACAGCGCCATCAGCTATTCTTAGGGTTTTGTTTTGTGCCCAGACAACACGGGAGAGCGCGAGAGGGAACCGTGTAGAGACATAAAGAAATAACACTGCATTAACTGGTCCTAGGCTCTTGTGATCGTGACACTTCATTTTCGAAATCTTTCGTGTGTGAGTGGATGTGAGCGTAAATATAGGTAATTCTAGTAGGCCTACGTATTTTTGATAATTATCTTGTGTGTCAGAATGGCGGGGCGTTGCACAAAAGATAAAAGTGTCACCACTCCGACAAAAGGGGGAAAAAAATGTCAGAGTGCCGGGACGTTTGATAATAAATGGAAACACCCCCATTCCGACAATTAGACCTCAACGTCAGAGTAGCGGTGTGTCGGAATGGCGGGGTGTAACCCCGTACTTGAACCGGGGACCTCTTGCACCAGAGACCAGCGCGCTATCACTGAGCTACAGTGCCTTGCGAAAGTATTCGGCCCCCTTGAACTTTTCGACCTTTTGCCACATTTCAGGCATCAATCATAAAGATATAAAACTGTAATTTTGGGAAGAATCAACAACAAGTGGGACACAATCATGAAGTGGAACGAAATGTATTGGATATTTCAAACTTTTTTAACAAATAAAAAACTGAAAAATTGGGCGTGCAAAATTATTCAGCCCCTTTACTTTCAGTGCAGCAAATTCTCTCCAGAAGTTCAGTGAGGATCTCTGAATGATCCAATGTTGACCTAAATGACTAATGATGATAAATAGAATCCACCTGTGTGTAAGCAAGTCTCTGTATAAATGCACCTGCTCTGTGAGGCGAGGTCAGAGGTCAGTTTAAAGCACAGAGAGCATCATGAAGAACAAGGAACACACCAGGCAGGTCCGAGATACTGTTGTGGAGAAGTTTAAAGCCGGATTTGGATACAAAAATATTTCCCAAGCTTTAAACATCCCAAGTAGCACTGTGCAAGCGATAATATTGAAATGTAAGGAGTATCAGACCACTGCAAATCTACAAAGACCCGGCCGTCCCTCTAAACTTTCAGCTCATACAAGGAGAAAACTGATCAGAGATGCTGCCAAGAGGCCCATGATCACTCTGGATGAACTGCAGAAATGTACAGCTGAGGTGGGAGACTCTGTCCATAGGACAACAGTCAGTCGTATACTGCACAACTCTGGCCTTTATGGAAGAGTGGCAAGAAGAAAGCCATTTCTTAAAGATATCGAAAATCGAATTCCTTGGCAACAATGCAAAACGTTATGTTTGGCGTAAAAGCAACACAGCTCATCACCCTGAACACACCATCCCCACTGTCAAACATGGTGGTGGCCGCATCATGGTTTGGGCCTTTTCTTCAGCAGGGACAGGGAAGATGGTTAAAATTGATGGGAAGATGGATGGAGCCAAATACAGGACCATTCTGGAAGAAACCTGATGGAGTCTGCAAAAGACCTGAGACTGGGACGGAGATTTGTCTTCCAACAAGACAATGATCCAAAATATAAAGCAAAATCTACAATGGAGTGGTTCACAAATAAACATATCCAGGTGTTAGAATGGTCAAGTCAAAGTCCAGACCTGAATCCAATTGAGAATCTGTGGAAAGAACTGAAAACTGCTGTTCACAAACGCCGTCCATCCAACTTCACTGAGCTCCAGCTGTTTTGCAAGGAGGAATGGGCAAATATTTCAGTCTCTCAATGTGCAAAACTGATAGAGACATACCTCAAGCGACTTACAGCAGTAATCGCAGCAAAAGGTGGCGCTACAAAGTATTAACTTAAGGGGCTGAATAATTTTGCCCAATTTTTTAGTTTTTTATTTGTTAAAAATGTTTGAAATATCCAATACATTTCGTTTCACTTCATGATTGTGTCCCACTTGTTGTTGATTCTTCACAAAAAATTACAGTTTTATATCTTTATGTTTGATGCCTGAAATGTGGCAAAAGGTCAAAAAAGTTCAAGGGGGCCGAATACTTTCGCAAGAAACTGTGTAAACCCACAGAAAAGTCCGAGTTTGCAGGCAGTCTTATACTTCATTGGCCTGAGCGTTTAATTCGTCAAATGTATTTTAGCTTATAAACCGGTGGTTGTATGTGTTCACTGAACAAAAATTATGAAAATAAAGCACAACTTTTCCATCTAAAACTTAATTTGAACAGACATTAGTCCTGAAACCGTTTGGAATTCTCCACTTTCTGTTGACGAAAAAACTAATGTCCGCCAAGGGACACATTTAGTTTTACTCGTTTTGAGTAGGCCTAAACTGTTCGCCAAAGGCCATCATCTCCTCTGGCCCCAGCTTGATAAAAACAAAAGGAGGCTCTGATTTAGCCTAGTGAAACGCCTCTGAAGGCAGTCCGCTGCCGGCAGAGCTACAGCGGACTTAAAGGTCCTATAACAACATGTTGAAAATACACGAAAGAAATTATGTAAAAACCTCTCTATCCTTCATAAAGTTAAATATTTGTTAACTTATACAGCTTTGAGGATATTATATTTTACATTAATATTGCCTTGTCTTTCTTATTGTTTGGAAGTTTGGGGAAATATATATGTAACCACACTGAAGCCTTTGATATGTTACAAAAGAAAGCAATAAGAGCCATTCATAAAGTCCATGGGAGAGAGCACACTAACCAATTATTCATAACATCCAAATTGCTAAAGGTACTTGACCTTATAAAAGCCCAAACACTTACAATAATGTATAAGGCAAGACACCATGTGTTGCCTCAAACTGTACAAACACTATTCTCGCTTAAATCAGACTCTCGTCTCCGACTCAAACTGAATTTTATTCTTCCTTTTGCCAGTACCACCAGAGGCGGATGGCTCTCAGTGGCTGGAGTCAAGCTGTGGAACTCCATGAAAGACACTTTAAAAAACTCTACAAATGTTTTTCAGTTTAAACGAATATTTAAGGAAACAATAATTAAATCATATGAACTAGAAATTAAATGAAAGAGGATTATTTGTTTTGATGAGCAAACCCTGCTTGTGGCATGTTTTGTACACTTGCAACCACTTGTTGCTAGTTGCGTATTTGTTATTTCTTTGTGACTGATGTGTTGTTACATCAGACCATCTTGAAAAATGTTGTTTGTTTTTTTTTGGAGAAAGGGGCACATAATATAAGTTTGTCTTCTTTGTGCTCCTTTTCAATTGTCTGACCACTAGCATTACTTTTATGTAAACATGAAAGAATATCAGAACGATTGAAATAAATAAAAATGAAATGAAATGAAATATCATGCAAAATCGACTTTTTGGAGTTTTTAGCCATGTTGTTTTGCTATTTCCTTCTCAAAACACCCCAGAGCGGTTTTTGGCTTCATTCACACAGTTCTAAGTAATCCTCCTGAATCCTGCTCTCTGAGCAGCTGCTCCGCCCTCTCCTGGTAAACCACTGAGCTGTTCAGTTGTGTCGTCACAAAGGAACGGAAGTGCTCTACGTCTGTAATGTAATGCCTTACGGCCTGATTTTGATTTATAAAACAGCTTTTTCATTTTTGTTGTTGTAAAAGAGCAATAAAAAAAATAAAAAAAAGCAACTCTCCGACGCGTCTGTGCTGTCTCACGACGCTAATCAAACGCACCCACGGCCCGAGGAGCCATGGATCCGAGCAGAAGTGTTGTTTTTGAAGACTGAGCTCTTTCTAACCTACTCTGGACACGCCTGTTCTTTTTTCTTACCGAACGATAATGTCACGGGTTCGCGTTTGGCTACGAGAGGAACAGGACTATTCAACCTTCCTAAGAAGAGTGCACTCACCAGAAGTTGGAATTTCTTTCCGGGATTCAGCGACTATATCAACCAACCTGATGGATGCTTGGTGAACCTTGGCCAGAATCAAAGTGGATTAACTTTCAAAACTTTTATAACTTTTATAACCAACGCATCTCCCATGGGGAGGCCAGACTGAGCGGTGAGTTAATAAAAACGTGTGTTAGCCATTTATGAAACTGTTGCACATGTCAACTCCTTATAACTGCATTATGTGAAGTAACTTCACTTTTTGCAGCGATATTTATATTTATAATACTGCAAATGTGGAATGAGCGGAGAGAGGGGCGGAGTTAACTGAATCGAAGCGTCTTGTCTTCCGGGTAGGGAAAATACCCCCAGAAAAATACTTATATTTCTCTCAAAAATGAGTACTCCATAGTGATAGAGGTACAATATATCATTTAAATGCCTATACTTTACTTTGGAATGGCTAAAATAGCAGGATACAGATCCTTTAACCTACCACCTTGTGGCGATAAGATGTAATATATTTCACGCGCTTTGTGAATCACGGAAAGCGCGAATGAAAACGACAATTCCAAGTGGTGCCCACCGTATGTTTTAGCGTATATGCCCAGTGCCTCACTTGCGCCTCACTCGCCTGGGCCTGAAGCTCCGCCTCCTCTCACTCGCCTGGGTCTGAAGCTCCGCCTCCTCTCACTCGCCTGGGCCTGAAGCTCCGCCTCCTCTCACTCGACTGGGCCTGAAGCTCCGCCTCCTCTCACTCGCCTGGACCTGAAGCTCCGCCTCCTCTCACTCGCCTGGGTCTGAAGCTCCGCCTCCTCTCACTCGCCTGGACCTGAAGCTCCGCCTCCTCTCACTCGCCTGGGTCTGAAGCTCCGCCTCCTCTCACTCGCCTGGGCCTTTACAGCGTGAGCCGCTGTGAGCTCCTACCATGGATCTGTCCGAGTTGCTTCTCTCTGGCCCTGGATCTTTATGTGGCGATATAGGCTTTATCTGACAGATAAACGCTGCATGTGCATTCAGGTCACTTCTTTCCCCCGTGATCCGGTGGCGTTTGTGGGAGGGGCCGGTGCTTTTAGTGCGTGAAGTTTTGGAGTAACAGTTCTCAGCCAAAGCTTAATGTCGATGTGTGAAATAAACAGACATTCATCCTTTGGTCTGTTCTCCTCAGATTCTCATTCATGCTCTGGCTCTATCTTATTATAATTGTGTGGAGGCGGAGCCTGCGCTCTGCCTGTTAGCTCCGCCCATTTTCCGCAGCTGAGCGGAGTAGACGAGAGCAGAGGGGGGGCACACATGGTTCTGTTTTTTAGATGATCGCCTACAACTATTTGAGAAGAAGTATTCTCAGAGGTGCAGATGTTGTGGAAAATCAAGCGACGATAGTGTTTCAGCGTTAGCCTTCATCAGATCATTCTGTTTTCATCTCTGAACCTCAGTGCATGTGGAGTGGACCAGCCTACAACTATTTAAAATAACAGATACTTTAAGACTTTTCTCATTCCCCAGAGTCTATTTAGTTAAAACGGATGTAAAATGCAAAGAAAAGTTTAATTTTTATGTAAAAATATATTTTTTTAATCAGAACAATTTTTCATCGCAACTACTGGAAAAATGGCCCGCGAAATCAGGCATTTTACCCCAAAAAAATCACCAAAATTGTCCACGAGATCCTGGAGGGACTGATAAGACACAGCTCAAGAGCAGTGAAAAAATTCATTTAACAAGTTATGAATGAAATTCTCTGCTAAATGTGTGTAAATGTAAACTGTATAATGTAACCCACGTCTCTAATGTGGACGAGCACCATGTGACAGTAGCTCCCCTCCTGATTGGTTCTGGCTCCTCCGCTGCAGAAATGAATCCCTCAAATGCAGAAGGGGACTCTGAATCAGCTCCTGCTGTGGCTGGAGGTAGAAACTCTAAACTTTAGTCTCAATTAACCCATTAATGACAATTGGACTCAGTGAAACTGCTTTGTAACAGCGTGACCTCGCTCCGAAAACTCCACTGACAAATCCACCAGATCTGTGATCTAAAGGACTTATTCATTTACTCCCTTTAAGACATTGAGTGCGTTTACAAGGGCTCGAAATTCCCGGTTATTCACTATATTCCGGTTATGGCAGTTTTGGGGATATGGTGTTTATATGACACTGAGAAATCGGGAAACTCAAATTCCTTGTTTACATGATCAAATAAGGAAACCCGGCTTTTCGAATTTAAGCTCTGTCCGCGCAGGCGCATACATTACATTTTTGAGCACAATACGGTGAAAATATGAAAAGTATAAATGTGTGGCTTGTTCTTTTGAACGCCCACTTTGGGCTCAATTTTTTTGCTCGTCCTCGACATCCTGAGCTACGACAGTGACGGCAGATTGTGGATAATTCCTGACCTTTACCCGTCCTGGGTCTGTCTTTATCACCGAGTGGACCAGGGAGCTCTGGGAGAAGGTTAAAGCCGGGGCCGAAGTGAGAGAGTGGAGCTGATGGAGTTCACCCATAGTTAGTGGAGGAAAAACTTAATCCGGCTCTGTGTTGTGGTCGACTCCTCTGCGTCCGGAGGAAAACCAGCCTTGAAACGGTCGCCGACACGTTTGCATAAATCCACATTACGATGCTTCTTTCCATCTTAAATATTCACTACTTTCAGTTCTTTCATGGTTAAAATATAAAACTCCGTCTCCTCTTGACTCCAGAAACAGGAGCTCTTCAGACTCGCCGCCGCAGTGTTTGTTTATGATTAACTGTGCATGAGCAAGAAATGGGAAGTTTATTAAAACCGGAAAATAGCGTATACATGAAGTTATATCCCGGTTACTGACGGAAAATCCCAGCTAGAAAATCCGGGTTTCTCAAAATCGGGAAACTGTTATTTTCGGGCTTTTATAATCGGGAAACTGCGTTTATATGATCAAAGACAAAACCGGAATATTAAAACTCCCGATAATAACCGGGAATTTCGAGCCCTTGTAAACGCACTCACTGAGAAGAGTGGCTGTAATTACTTTTTCATTGTGTGGCCTTGAATACGGCTCAGCTGTTTTTTTGATTGTGGTTCTTATTTATTGCATTTTTGTGATTGTCTGAGGTAAACACTAAACAGACGTGTGTTTGCAGTGAATGCTACGTAGCTAAGAAATGATGGTATATGCTGTTGAAGTTTTGTACAGACTGTTGATTAATCTTGTGTCATTTCCCTTATTACCATATTATTGATATGAATGTGACTAATGACCCATAATGCATTGTGGTTTGTTTACAGGTAAACTGGTAAACAAACTGTCCGTGGACGACGGATTTACCTAAAAACTGGACTGAACTCTAAAAAGGATTTCTAGAAAAGAGAGACTCTAAAAATGGACTGAGCTGGGCGTGAGGTCAGGAGAGCACTTCCTGTTTACAGAGGGCTGTGGGAGGAGCTCAGAGTAAGAGGAGGAGCGTTGTATAAACTCCTCACGGCACTAAGTATCTTCACCGAGGAAGATTGAAAGATCACTCAAACACGACGCCCGATTTGCTTTAGACGTGAGAACAATATGACAAGCTCAAAAGATCTAACATGTCCTTTTGAATTTGAAAGAAAGAAAGAACAACACTGACCTGAGAACGGAGAGTTGACAGTGAGGACTCTTCAGTCCAGAACACAGCGCAGACACTGAGGAGTCACTCAGTTTATTATGACTCAGATCCAACTCTCTGAGATGGGAGGGGCTGCAGCTCAGCGCTGACGCCACCACTTCACAGTGAAGCTCTGAGAGTCCACAGTCCTTAAACCTGTAACAGATGTTAGAGTCACATGTGTGTGATTATAACATGTGAGTGAAGTTCACATACAGAATAACAGAATCATGTATCATTTTGCTTTCACTTCACAGTTGTCTGTTACTGGTGTGTGTGAACTTTCAGTAAAAAATTCAAAATAAAATCTTTATATTTATGGTTGTAAACATGACGAAATGTGCAAAATTTCAAGGTGTATCAGTACTTTCGAGAGGCACTGTATGAGCCGCAGGTGTCCATACTGCCCTACAAAGGAAAAACGCAGTAACTGCATAGTTTGTCAAATTGAGTTAAGAGCAGATTTGAACTTCTTCTCATCTGTACTATCTTGTACCAAAGTGGTTTGTTTCAAAACTATTCCGTTTTTGAGAAAATCCAAAGTTTAATTTGCAGTAACTACAAAATTGACACAAAAACCAAGGGGAATGCAGTTACTGCGCATTCCACTAAGGTTGCCGTGGCAACCAGGACTCCTCTCCAGCAAACCCAGCTTGGCTTCATCAGCCTTCACTGCGGTGTATTTCGAATGCTCAAAAAAGCGATTATGGCACTATCACAGGACCAGATGAAGGTCGAAATGGCCACAAAACGGAACTATCCATGGAAAGAAAGGTTTAATCAAAGTAAAAACTTGCATTATGGTTCATTGAATATTTTTTATATATTTAGTTTTTATATAATAGTTTTGTAGAAAGTTTTACATTTAAGTTCAAATTAGATTTGTTTGTTGAATACATTTGATTCAAGTCAACATTGCTTGGGTTCTTATAAAAATTAAGTACTTAATATACATATACATACACATAATACAGTATATGGATTCCCCTTACCATAAGAAAGTAATGCTTTACAAGAACTACTTTTACATCTCAAATTATGATTGATACTGACGCAGATGATAATTTACTAACATAAATAAAATACCAGAAAGCAAAAAAACAGCTTTTAACACAACAAACACGCACATACTGCACATTTCCTTTGTATAACCATGTGTGGAATGTAAGCTCGTACAAAGGAAAAGTGCAGTAAGTGCGTTTTTAGGGACTAGAGTAAATTTAGAGTTTGTGTTTTATACCCATAATAATTCTACCATAAAAAGCTACAAAATAAAACAGAAATAAATTATAAATATCAAACCATTTTGACAGGGCATCAAAAAAACTAAAAAGTCATTTTTCTCAGTTTCACCCAGAGTGCAGTTACTGCTTTTTTCCTTTGTAGGGCAGCATAGTGCTGCCATCCGCTCAGAGCAGCCCATGGTGCAGATGAGGAGGAAGAGACGCCTCATCCCGGAGGAAGGTGCAGGTGCAGAGGGAGGGCGGCAGGGACGGCAGTGATAAACGTGTAAAAAAGGCAGAAATGGCCAGTGTAGCCGACCTCAATGTGGAAGTGTAGACGTCAACGCATACCAAACGCAGCGCATTTATCATAAATAAAAGAAGACATGTATGTCCATGTTGTAAGAGAGAGCGCAAACCTGGCTCTTTTTTGTAGGTTAATAGCGAGTTGGCGACAGACACAAGTTTAACATGCTTCCCCTAATGCATGAGCCTGACGATGGTTTCTCTGTCTCCGCAGCTTCTCTCGTCCAAACAAACAAAGTTCACGGCGCCCCCTGTCTGTCATGGCCAGACCCACATCTGTGCCTCTGCAGGAGGTTAAAAGCCTGTGTTTTCCTCTGCGGTGCCACGTCTGGATTCAGCAGATCTGCCGCACATCACTGCAGCCTCGGTGTGCGTCCTCTCCTAGAAAATAAAGGAGGCGGCTCTTTTGCCGGACATCAAGGCGTTTCGGTGCGTTGGGGCAAGCAAAGCCCTTCCACATTTAGGCTAAAGTGAGCTTTCATCATTTTAAAAGATACTCATCTACCGTTCTCAGCCAAGAGCAGCGTTGATTAGAAGTCCCGTCTCACTTTTGCGTTTACTGCTAGAGACGCCTTAGTGCCTATTGGTGTCGACATATCGGCCGCACCGTCATGTTGGCCGCAGGTTCAAAGTGTGGTAAAAAAGTGGCGGCGTATAGGCCGGAAATTACGGTATGTACAATACTGTATATAGATTCGTACACATTCACAGGCGTTTCAACTTTTCCTTCCATTACATGTGAGGGATTTTGCGTATCAATAATAGAGTTCAGGACTGAGATGTCACATCTCTGAGCATCATGGGATCAGCAGCAACAACAAACCAATGGAGATTTGAAAAGATAAATACTAGTTATTGTTCACATCAAAACACTTGGACACCACAGTGTGTTAGATGCAGAGTTGTTACATGGCTTTTTCTCCACTTTTTATACTGTTTTTAACTAATGTTATTGAAAATGTATACGAGGCTTATATGATTTTAGATACAAATTCATAGTTTACTACAGGAAAAACACAAAAATGACGACGTAAGATAAAATGAATCCAAAACAAGCACAATAACAACTTGGTTTTAGGTGCAAAACAGCTCTATACGACTTAGGGTGTTTCACACAGGCTCTAGTTAGGTCAACTTAAAGGGACTTTCGAGAGCTGCACTTTAGGGTCAGTGTGAATCTAACCTCAGCACTTTAGGGTCAGTGTGAATCTAACCTCGGCACTTTAGGGTCAGTGTGAATCTAACCGCAGCACTTAGGGTCAGTGTGAATCTAACCGCAGCACTTTAGGGTCAGTGTGAATCTAACCGCAGCACTTTAGGGTCAGTGTGAATCTAGCCTCGGCACTTTAGGGTCAGTGTGAATCTAACCGCGGCACTTTAGGTCAGTGTGAATCTAACCTCGCACTTTAGGGTCAGTGTGAATCTAACCTCGGCACTTTAGGGTCAGTGTGAATCTAACCGCAGCACTTTAGGGTCAGTGTGAATCTAACCACAGCACTTTAGGGTCAGTGTGAATCTAACCTCAGCACTTTAGGGTCAGTGTGAATCTAACCGCAGCACTTTAGGGTCAGTGTGAATCTAACCGCAGCACTTTAGGGTCAGTGTGAATCTAACCTCGGCACTTTAGGGTCAGTGTGAATATAACCTCGGCACTTTAGGGTCAGTGTGAATCTAACCGCAGCACTTTAGGGTCAGTGTGAATCTAACCGCAGCACTTTAGGGTCAGTGTGAATCTAACCTCGGCACTTTAGGGTCAGTGTGAATCTAACCTCGGCACTTTAGGGTCAGTGTGAATCTAACCGCAGCACTTTAGGGTCAGTGTGAATCTAACCGCAGCACTTTAGGGTCAGTGTGAATCTAACCTCGGCACTTTAGGGTCAGTGTGAATCTAACCGCAGCACTTTAGGGTCAGTGTGAATCTAGCCTCGGCACTTTAGGGTCAGTGTGAATCTAACCTCGGCACTTTAGGGTCAGTGTGAATCTAACCGCAGCACTTTAGGGTCAGTGTGAATCTAACCTCAGGCACTTTAGGGTCAGTGTGAATCTACCTCGCACTTTAGGGTCAGTGGATCTAACCTCGCACTTAGGGTCAGTGTGAATCTAACCTCGCACTTTAGGGTCAGTGTGAATCTAACCTCGCACTTTAGGGTCAGTGTGAATCTAACCGCAGCACTTTAGGGTCAGTGTGAATCTAACCTCAGCACTTTAGGGTCAGTGTGAATCTAACCTCAGCACTTTAGGGTCAGTGTGAATCTAACCTCAGCACTTTAGGGTCAGTGTGAATCTAACCTCAGCACTTTAGGGTCAGTGTGAATCTAACCGCAGCACTTTAGGGTCAGTGTGAATCTAACCGCAGCACTTTAGGGTCAGTGTGAATCTAACCGCAGCACTTTAGGGTCAGTGTGAATCTAACCTCAGCACTTTAGGGTCAGTGTGAATCTAACCTCAGCACTTTAGGGTCAGTGTGAATCTAACCTTAGCACTTTAGGGTCAGTGTGAATCTAACCTCAGCACTTTAGGGTCAGTGTGAATCTAACCGCAGCACTTTAGGGTCAGTGTGACTCTAACCTTAGACTTTAGGGTCAGTGTGAATCTAACCGCAGCACTTTAGGGTTAGTGTGAATCTAACCTCAGCACTTTAGGGTCAGTGTGAATCTAACCGCAGCACTTTAGGGTCAGTGTGAATCTAACCTCAGCACTTTAGGGTCAGTGTGAATCTAACCTCAGCACTTTAGGTCAGTGTGAATCTAACCTCAGCACTTTAGGGTCAGTGTGAATCTAACCTCAGCACTTTAGGGTCAGTGTGAATCTAACCTCAGCACTTTAGGGTCAGTGTGAATCTAACCTCAGCACTTGGGTCAGTGTGAATCTAACGCAGCCTTTAGGGTCAGTGTGAATCTAACCTCGGCACTTTAGGGTCAGTGTGAATCTAACCTCGGCACTTTAGGTCAGTGTGAATCTAACCTCAGCACTTTAGGGTCAGTGTGAATCTATTCTGGCTTTGATGCCTCTTTTTTATGCAGAAAGAAAGAATGACTACGCGCTGCATGAGGAGAACGTTTGGATTTACTGCTCTGACGAGGCAAATGGATTAACTTTAAATCATCAGGTACGCCTCTCTTTCCTGCTGAAAGTTTCCTGCTGCAGTGAAACTTTCCTCTCCATGTGCTGATTAAGTACATTTCTCTGCGCTGCGCGTCTATAAGCCTCAGTGTATTTAACCATGAGGGAGAGGAGTGACCACAGTAACATAGGGGAAGTGTGCACGTACGTGCCAGTGTCGGCATATTGACAGGTCGATGCCCGTTGTCATAGGAATAAGTTCGTTGAACAGCACGTTGTTACGTGGCTGATGTTGCGATGTTTTGTGTGAGCGTGTCTGAACATGGACTTAACTAACTTTGGAGTAAATACAGTTGGAGCTAAGGCGGCCTCGAGGCGACCGACAAAGCTCCAACATGTGTGAAAACGGCCTTACCTGATCAAAGATTGTTTTCTGTTCACTTTTGTGCAATTTATTTATTCAGTGGATGTCTCCTTTTCTTCTGTAGTGAGTTGATGAGCTCTCTTCAACCAACAGGTCAACTGTCTGCATACACAATCATAAGACACGGGAGGCTGGCCGGCTGACTGTTTGTTGATTTTTGCGACAGTGCTGCATCGCTTGTGGCCACTAGGGGCGCTAGACGTGAAAGTTACAGGTTTAGCACTCCTAGTGGACAAAAGTTACATGGTGTGCCATTAATTCATGTATTTTAAAGTTGTATCTATAAGTTACTGTATTTATAATTAAACTTCTGCAATAATGTGCTTTATTTCATGAGAAGGTCACTGTTCAGTAACTGTCCCAGTGTGGTCTTCAATATGGTGTCCTGTCACTTAAGACCTGTTTGAGCATCCTATGAGTAGGAGCAGTGGCTAATTGGGAGAGTCGGGCGATTTCCCGAAGGGCCACAATTCCCGGGCCTAAATGATACCCACTCCGGCCCTGAGTAGGAGTATGGGAAATTCTAGAAAATGCAGGCTCTGATTGGCTCTGTCCGATCTCGTAGAAGCCAGAGCAACAAAGGAGGGGCGTGTTGTAATTCCCTCTAGTTGAACAGTGATTGGCTTCCCCTCCCCGTCCACATAAAGGCAGGAGGACTGTTTTGTTTTTGTTTGTTTTTTCTTCTCAAACAAAACAAATCAAAAATCCTACATGTTTTGGTACAATAAATAGTTTAAGTAAGGAATAAACAACAGGAGCCATGCATTAGACAGTTTTATTATACGGCCCTTCACAATGCAAGTAGAACGCTCCATTGATTTGAATGTGATTTCCCAACGTTCTACCGGTCATTATTTTTTGATAGAAGACCTCTGAAAAAAATAATGACCGCTGCCAATGGCAACGGAGTTCGTGCTTGTAATACAGGTCTTTCATATCACTCCGCGAGTAGTAGTAGCGGACAGGCGGACACTATCTCTGTCCCCGTCCCTGCGAGAAAAGTTGGGGGAATCACTCGTGAAGTTAACGGGAGTCCGACTTTCAACTTACCCAGAGATTCACCACCATTCCTCCTCTCCAACTGCACCTTCAACTAAGTAGCTAGGCTAGCAATAAGTAGCTAGCCGTGCTGCTACTAGCCACACCACACTGCCTGCAATCAACAAACGTTGCCAAGCAACGCGCAAACTTTTGGGAACTATTTGCCGCGGAAATCATTAAATAACCTTTCTGCCTTCATAAAAGTGTATGAAGTTTATTTGTGTGTGTACAGTTGGCAACAGCCGTATAATAAGCGGGATAATGTATAGAACGCCGGTCATTATCGGGAGAATAAGTACCGACAGGGCGAACTGGTCTTGTTTCGTCCTGAAGGTAATGACCGGCGTTCTATACATTATCCTTACATAATGCACGACGCGGAGTCAAGAACACCAAGACCCCACCGGTCATTATTAGCTTCCCCCCTTTCACAGAATAGAGTGGATCTGGATGAGGACCAAACCCAGGGGTACCCAAATGTGGCCCTCAGACCAATTTTGTGGGCCCTCAGGCTTCATAAATCGCCAGAGATACACATAATTCTACACAATGATAACATCAAAACTAACATTTAATTGTGGGAAAGAGCTGGTTTTAAGTGTTTAAATAAAGCTGGGGCACAGATTAATAAACACTCAGTTTAAATTTCACGGCAGTGAGCACTGACCTGTGGCCCTCCACATTGTATAGACATCAATAGAAGTCTATATATATATATATACAGTATATACACACACACATATATACACACACTGTATGATGCGGGGCGTATTGTTTTAAATGTTATCTGTAGAGCACTTTGTGATACCTTTCAGTATGAAAAGCGCTTTATAAGTAAAGTTTGATTGATTGATCAATAAAGTTTGGATAGCCCAACTTATTTAAGTCCGCTCCCAGTAAAGTTACAGTCAGGTCTGAGGAGCAAACACACACTAAACATACTAAATAAATTAATGCTTCAATTTTATAATATTTATTGGGTGAAATGTTACAGTGTGGCTCTTGAGATTTAGGACAAACAAATTGTGATTTGTCTATTTTAAACAACACAAACATATCAGTCCATTGAAAGGGTGAGGGTTGGACCTGTTGTTTCCCCAACTAATTTCTGTAAATGTTCAAACATGCCGCAAAGACAGTAAACTGACCTGAGAGTCTGCAGGCGACAGTCTGCTATCTGTAGAAATCCCCATAGATGAGACACTCCTGAGTCAGACAGGTGTTTGTTATGACTCAGGTCCAGCTCAGTGAGATGTGAGGGGTTGGACTTCAGAGCTGAGGCCAGAGAGGAACAGCTGATCTCTGACAACCACAGAGATACAATCTGAATAAAGAATACATTAAGTGGTTAAAGTCCAGGGTAAAATCAGATGAGGTTTAGAGGTTCATCACACTCATATTCACTGAACATTAAGAACATAAAAAACAGAAAAATAAAGTTAAAGCTGATTCAAATATTCTGTTTCCTGTGGTTCAAAGATACAGTTCATACAGTGGGAGTTAAGTTACATGTGGCGTGCCCCAGGGTTCGATTTTAGGCCCAGTGCTTTTTAACCTGTATATGCTCCCTCTTGGTGATGTCATCAGGAGACATGGAGTCAACTTTCATAGTTACGCTGATGATACACAGTTGTACATCTCCATGTCTCCTGATGACACCAGCCAATGGATGCACTTTTAACTGCATTTAGATCAAATCCTGGATGGCAGAAAACTTTCTCCAGCTTAACCGGGACAAAACTGAAGTTTTAGTCATTGGTCCTGAGGCCCAGAGAGAGAAACTTTTACCCAAACTACAGTCATTGTCTTTTAATCCTTCCTCACAGGTGAAGAACCTGGGTGTGATTTTTGACTCTGAGCTGACTTTAATTCCACACATTAAGAATATCACAAAGATAGGTTTTTACCATCTAAAGAACATAGCCAGAGTCCGCCCCATTCTCTCTCGGGCCAACACGGAGACGCTAATGCTTTTATCACCAGTCGTATCGACTACTGTAATGCCCTGCTCTCTGGTCTTCCCAAAAGAGTATCTCAGGTTTACAACTTTTACAAAATTCAGCAGCTCGTGTCCTGACAAAGACCAGGAGGCGGACCACATTACACCGGTTTTAGAGTCGCTGCATTGTCTCCCCATGTGTTTCAGGATCGATTTTAAAGTTCTTTTAATGGTTTTTAAATGTCTTAATGGTCTTGGTCCTTCTTATCTTTCAGAATTGCTTTTACCTTATGAACCTTCGCGGTCCCAGCGCTCCACTGGTAGGGGTCTCCTAGTTATTCCTAAAGTCAACAGAAAGACTCACGGCGAGGCGTCTTTCCAGTATTATGGCCCTCGCCTCTGGAACGACCGGAGGAGGAGCTCAGGACCGCAGAGAACGTTCATGTATTTAAGAGCAGGCTCAAGACCCACCTTTTTAGCTTAGCTTTTATCTCACATCTATACATTTAATAATATATTGTATATTATGTGTATGTATGTGTGCCTGTGTGCGTGTGTGTGTGTGTGTGTGTGTGTGTGTGTGTGTGGTGTGTGTGTGTGTGTATAATTATGTATGATGGATGTATGATGTGGGGCGTATTGTTTTAAATGTTGTAATCTGTAAAGCACTTTGTGATACCTTTGAAATGAAAGCGCTTTATAAATAAAGTTTGATTGATGGATTGAACCACACTGTGAGGATTTGAGCTTGTGTTTACAAAAACAAGTTTTAACCAATCAAGTCCTGTTCCACATAAATACATGCATATATACATACACAAGCAACAAACATGTAAACTTTGTACATAATACTAATTTTTACACAGTGTGTTCACAGTGTGTATGTACGCCAGCAAAAGATTCAGTTATGACCCGGCCATTATGGATACAAGAAAGCAACTTGCAGCCCTCAACATGTACACAGACCTGCAACAAGGAATGCTGATGGAGGTATACATTTTATACAGTATGTACATACTTCAAGTGTGTGTGTGTGTTGGTTTATATGTATTAAAAGGACATTTCGTCAGAATACACACCACATTAGAAGGACAGTTGGAATTAGCAGGACAGGGTCAGTGTCCTGCTAATTTGGACAAAAATCTAAAAGTGTAGAAGTGTTTCTATTGGTCTAGAGACCCTAAATATAAAAAAAACTCGAAATGTCCTGCTAGTACACATAGACCTGATTCTTGTGTATATCTGTGTATCATCACAGCGACCCCTGTGGCCGAGCATGGTATAGCAGGACCTCATTAATAATTCACACTTGTGTATGATTCTGAGCCTCTGATTGGCTGCCTGAAGGAAGGTCCTGATAATGCTTACACTGTCCTTATAATTCAGGTTTCTGTAAATGGGTGTGTAACATTGACTTGAACACAGATCTATTTTATTAAAAGGTCATGTCTATATATCAATGTTGCAGACTGATTTGCATGGTCAGGTGTTTGACAGCCACTGATAAAGTGATCACATTATGCCTAATGCTAGGCTGTAGATTAAGTGGGCTGTTAAAGTAAAGTTAGCAAGTCAAAAAATCCTTTTATTTAATTTTAATTTTGATTTATTTTGATGGGCTGAAATCAGAAGATAGCAAAGTATCACTCATTAAACTAATTAAATCCAAATTTGGTCTCTTTAGAAAAAGAGAAGCGATCCTCCTTTTCTGTAACCCCTCCTCTTTCAACAACTTGGTACAGTCCACAGGCCGTCCGAGTGTTTGCTAATTGAGCAAGTGTCAGCCATACTTCTGAGGGAGTGGTGAAGCAGGTAAGGCATAATTTAAAGTATTTTGTCCCTGTGTCAAGTAGACAAACTAGTACAGATTATCTGACGAAGGTCGGAAACATCGAAGCATGTTATTTAGCGGAGGTAGCGATAAGCTAGTTATTAGTGACCAAGGCGTTTGATGTGCAGCAGTTTGGTGATTTCTGAAGCACCCCGTCCAAGTTGGACGTATTGGTGTGCAGAGACTTTTCTCCACGGTTCTTTTAATTACCGATGAATTTAAACAGTCATATATTATTATGAGTAAAAATGTACACATATCACGCCATGTTTAAAGGTCTAAACCACCCACAAAATGATTATTTATTTCCATCCATCTGTGCATCTGCTCATGTTGGCTTATTTAATATTTCTGAAGTTTTATAAAATAGGATTCTAAAAGAGAATTCTTTTTGGCTTACTCTATGCACAAGTACATTAAAAATGTATTGGAGCATTGAACATTGAATTAGTATATGCATCTCATCTTTTATGCCTCTAGGAAGTGCATCATTTTTTACAGTAAACATAATGTGCATGTGTCTCTTTATAGCAGGCGTCTCAGACACGCGGCCCGCGAGAAAAAATTTTGCGGCCTGCGAGATGATTTCTTATTTATATTACATGCGGCCCGCCGGTAAATTGCATTAAACACGTTAGAACTACATTTCCCATGAGGCACCGCGCAGTAGCGCCAATGTTGCTGCAGACGCGAGAACCACAACATGAGACAGGGGAGGGGAGATGCGGCGCCTTTGCAGACGACTTATCAACTTTTTTCAACAAAGAAACGGACTAACAGCAGCGGACTGTGAGAGGAGCTTCTGAAACAGGTGGAGACTGTCAGAACGCGAGGGAGAAACTTTAGTTGTTCAGCTAAAAGTTACAGCACTGCAGCCTGACAAACAGCACCTTTACCATCGTTACCTTTATGACTTCGCAACGCGAACACATCGTAATAAGCGTTTAAAAACGTCACAACAGTAAAGTGAGGAGCCTTTTCTCTCCATCTTTCTCTCAGAGCAACATTATCATGTCAATTCATTTAATCTTAAGGACATGTGTGAACACATGATCCATAGTTACATTAAAAATAGAGAATATGGAAATGTATAAAAAAATACTGCAAATAATTACAGTAACATTGATAGTAAAAAATATAAGCCCCATCCATTATCTAACTGTAGGTCAGAAAAAGGCTGAGGCCACTGACTCCACATTATTTCCATGAGGTGAAGCTTATTGCTAGTGCTCATTATCAGCTCCAGTCCCTGGTTGGGCCTTTCTACACTAAATTAAAATGACATTTGTTGTACATTTTGCATTTCTGTCTAAATAGGCTAACAGACAGAAACTGGACCTGACTCCTGAAAGATCATTCACTGATGCCCTGAACCAATTTACCTGAACCAAAATGAGATTAATTACAAAACATTATTTGTCTACGTCTGTAATTTATAATTTAGAAGCTCAGCAAATGTTTGGCCGATTGGAAACCTCTGTAAGCTTAAAAATGTGCAGATAGTTAATGTACAGTCTATTTTAAAGTATATTATAGCAAACAATAAAAAGTTGCTAAATCATAATTGACTTAATAAAAAAGGCTTTTTCTGTTGCGGCCCCCGACCAACCCCCGGTTTGCATTTGTGGCCCACAGTCCAAATGAGTTCGAGACCCCTGCTTTATAGTGACGACTGAATCGTGACAGTCAGTGTGGTTGAGATAGTGAGACAAGCATTTAATGAAATGTAATGTACATTATTCAGGTTTCGTTATTAAATGCCAATGCACAAACTTGGCATTGTATACTGATCCACTGTAATAATTTACACCTTTGTTGTCTCAGACAGTGATTCTGATTGGCCATGGAGAAGCAAGGTATTTGCCCATGTTCATGTTAATACAAAATAGTGGCCCCATAGCATTCTCTACTAAACTGTAGCTTAACACTTCAAAGTTCACCCAAAACATGTACAATATGAAGAACTCCATGGAGTGAAATTAGAGTATTCATAGATACATTGTAGAAGTTAGCATCTAGGTTAATTCTTTAATTGAGGCCTAATAGAAACAAGAACAGTTTGACACTTCTAATCCTTGAAGCAAAAAAAACGAGTTCAATATGTGCTTGTATTGTTGTCTCAAAACAATTGAAGATATTAATAAGTGATTGGTTCTTCCCACTAGATTTTTGAGAAGGAGCAAAACCAGCCTGCTAATATGGTCACTTGCCATTCCCTCCAGGACAACAACGGAGAGGTAAATTACTCTTGGTTGACCTTATATTTAGAAAACTAATTCTTATGTATTCACAAATGTCTAGACACACGTGTCCTGTGTATTATTACTCAGTTAGACTTTTACATAATTAGGAGGACAATGAATTTTGTATTTAGAAGTATAGACTCATTACACTTTTGTCCTTTCTTTTAGATCTCCAAAGAGATGCCTTCTCAGCCTGCTGATGTGGCCATGTGCAGTTCCCTCAGAGACCACCTTGACCAGGTAAATTGATCTCCAGTGACTTTTAGAGTCAGAAACTCATATTAGATATTTTCATAAGTATGTAGAAACACAGGTCCTGTGTAACACTCAACTGGGCAGGTGCAGACTTTAGGAGGACAGTGTGAAATTCATTAATACTAACTTCAGTTATATTCAGAGATGTCTAGACACACGTGTCCTGTGTATTACTCAATTAGACTTTACATACATTAGGAGGACAGTGTGAACTCATTAATACTAACTTCAGTTATATTCAGAAATGTCTAGACACACGTGTCCTGTGTATTACTCAATTAGACTTTTACATACATTAGGAGGACATAGGCCGCTGTACGTGAGCTGTATCGTTCAGTTTCGTTCCGACAAACGGGGCACTACTTTTTCTTTTGTTCAATATGTTCAACGTTAATAAAAGGAATCCAAGCAAAAAGTTCTCCACGCATTATCCTGCAGTTAATGAGAAAAGTGTAATTTATTGGCGCACTATATTAACGGCATATGAGTAGTAAAACGGTTGAGCTCGATTTTCAACCAATCAGCATCGAGAATTCACGTAGGTCTGAGCCAAATCACGCATGTAAACAAACATGGAGGAGGACGGGAGCAGCACATCTTCATCTGAAGATCAAGCTCGATTAACACCCGTAAAATGAATTCTTTGTGTCGGAAAAGATGGCGGGAAAGGTCCGCAGCCCTTTACCGAAGACCGATGGGAAAAAATAAAGCAATGTGCGAAGGAATGGCTCAAAACATCGGACACTACAGAGCTAGCTCTTGCTAACAAACCGGTCTCAGATATCCCAACAAACTACGGGTTTCATCCGGTCTGCTACCGGCGTTTTATAGACATTTTGTAGACATAAAACGCTTGACTTGTGCACTAAAGCCTAAAGAAGATTAGACAGAATGGTTGAAAAGAACCCCGGTTGAAGGCTCTGAAACTTCTCTTTACCAGAGAGCTCAACAGTGGCTCAAAACGGGCCAAACTTGTTCCCATGTGTAAAGTGTGCCTTATCTTGTTTAATTATGTGTTTTATTGTTACCTTTTATCTTTGTAACCTAAAAGCCCTCTATGGACAGGTGTTGAAAATTAGTGCATGTGCTATAACACTTTAAACAATGCATCTGGTTCATCCAATGTAATTGCTATGTCCATATTAAATAAATAAATGAAATGAAAACTGTTTCACCAAAGAGGCTGCGTTCCAAGTACAGCTTGAGAGTTACCCCTGCAACAACAACAACAACAACAACAACAACCACTTCTTCAAAGCAACCAAGAGTGCTAGTTTTTAAGAAATAACTATTGAAATGCCTTTTTGATATATGCGTCCTACTGAAACAAGCACACTATGGACTACTATTTCCACATAGAACATTTTCAGATTAGATTTTATGAACATAAATTGCTCCAGATACGTTTCAAACATTCTTTTATTTGTTGTGATTTTGGGGTTTATAAGCATCAGAAGCAGATCAAGTGTATCTTGACATATGGACGAAAGCTTGACCAGTATTGCCCCCCAGGTTGGGAACCACTGTTCTAACACACCCTCTATCCAGGCAAGGAGGCTGAAAAGTTCTTGTAGTTAGAGTCCTGTAAAGACTCTTTCTGATGTAGAGTGAAACACCTGAACTACAGTCCTTGTTCAAAGTGTTTCAGCTACACAAGTTCACCATTATTTCTCAGATTAGACGGTGATCGGAGGAAAAGCAGCTTGAATCCTTGACGTCAGACCTGAAATGAAAAGTACCGTTAAGTTCATTGTATGGTGGCGGTAAATACTTCATATTCCAATTAGTTTTTATTATTACATTGTATGTACAGTTTTGGGGCCCATATGAGTAGATTATTAGTTAAAAAATAAAGTCCAGTATCTGGGATGATAATGGGTGATTGTGGAACTGAAACTGCATCCTCCTTTTCCTACGCACTAACACTGGAAATGCGCGTTCCCTTGAAGGAAAGGTCTGTCCTAAACAGACCACGCAGCAGCAGAAGTGGCTTATAAGCATCAATGCAGACTCACAGGTGTGTGTTACACCGGAGTAGGCCCATGAGCAACACACTCCAAACTATTTCAGTTCCATGTTTATTTAGAAGAGTCAAATTTTACAGTCATATAGATATTTGATAATGAAAAAGGAACCAGAAATTAGACCTAATATCATTTCATTGGCAAGTTTGAAGCAGCTAAAATATAATCTGAATATGAAAAATCTGAAACTCTAAGGGGAAATTTCCAATTCAAAGTATTATCAAACTTGTGATTCTTGTAACATTATTGGGTGGAGCTGTCAGCGACGTGTCTGTTCTGTGGGATGAGGGAGAGTCCGTCTGAAAGACACAGCTCCAAGGCTCTACTGAAGGACCTTCAGTAGAGCCTTCACTGAGGAACTAGAGGAAGTGTGAAGCAAAAAGAAAGAGGCGGTTTCGGAAAGAGCCTCGGTCAGACAGACAAAAAAATTCCAGGCCTACGTTTTGATGAAAAAATAAATAAATCTTACTACTCTGATATTCATTTAGGCCATTTAATAAATCCCTGTACATCTTAATGCATGACTTGATTATAAGATGGTGATAAACAGAAAATATATTTACCTGTAATCTGAGGCCTCTGACGACTGCAGTTTTATTGATGATCTTAGAAGAGTGCTCATCAGAATCATTCTTCTGTTGTCCAAAATCCTCTAGACAAGCACATAGATCTTGTATGTGGCCACAGATGGCAGGTTCTCCTACTGTAAAAATACAGACAAAACACATTTAAAGTTTTTAACGGAAAGTACACAGTCAAGAATCAAAGCAATATCTTAGTTATTTTTCATGAATACATACCTCACTCTTTCATGTTGAGTCTTTAAATGAAGCAAGCCTGTGCTTTACAGCACCAGGCCTCCACCGCAACATCATCTTTTCATCATGTAGGTGTCCTGGAAAATGAAATAAGCAAACAACAGAAAAAAACTACAGTAGTAGGACTATGTATCATGTACAAGTAACTGTACTGATATTCTCCATTTTATGAATCATGGACTTTGAGTGGAATAAGAGACTGAAAGGACCAGTGATCAACTCACACCGAAGATACTTATTCCACCAATAATAAATATAAACCACAGACTGTCAAAATAACAGCTGTTCACTAGTGGCACTCTTATATTTACTTTTTTGATTGGTTTGTGCTTTATTACAGCAATAACATTTGATAACCTTTGATACGTGGTGTGGCTAACTGGTAAAGTTAGTTTGATATTATCATTCTAAAGCAAATCAGACAAATGGGGAACGACCCCAGAATCAGAACAAACTACGAATTTTCTTCGGGTCAAACGTGCAACATGACACAATAACACTTAAGGCACAACACGTGTGTAGCTCCGCTATACTGACCTTTATCATTATTTGTATTGACATTAAGCTACATAATAAATAAGAATGTACTCACGAGTAGGACAGCCACCTGGCTGCCGTTTTAGGAGTCTTTGCCTGGCAAAGATCTGTCGATATCTTTGTGGGAAGTTTCCAGTTCATTGTACTCGCTATCCAGGGATTATAACAGGTCTATGGCGATATCCACTTGTTTGGATCTTCGTGAATGTTGGCCACGCTGCTCGAGTTGTTCTCGCTGCAGAAATCTAAAGTTTGCCTTCAGAAGTAGGATTTTCATTACGATAGCTGCTAACAGCTGCGCTGGGCAGCGTTGTTTACTTCCGGGTTCTTGTGCAAACGCGATGCGCTGATTGGTTAGAACTAGGTCAGGTGACCCTAAATCATACGCGCTAGAAGAAAATAGTTCCCATTTCACATTCAAATTTCTCAAAAACTGCAGGATTGTGCGTGGAGAACTTTTTCCTAAGGAATCTTTATATAATTCTGATGTTAAAATTAAAAAAATAGGTAGTGCCCAATTGGTGGAATGAAACCGTCTTTCTAGGCCTCTTTTAGGCCACTGACAGCGGCCTAACAGTGTAAAATGCATTAATACTAACTTCAGTTATATTCAGAAATGTCTAGACACCCGTGTCCTGTGTATTACTCATTAGACTTTTACATACATTAGGAGGACAGTGAGCCTGATAATTAATTGTCCTTTCTCTGCTCGATGTCCAAGGAGCCCGCTTGTGCGCTACCATGTGTTACCCACTCTGGACAACATTTATGAGGTAAATCTCTCATTACCTGAAGATGCAGTCCACACAATCAACCTAAGTATCAGGAGTTCAGGCTAAGGCTGGGATTGCTGATGTTGAAGACATGTTTGTTAAGGATAGCGCTGAAGCTGAGGGAAAGCAAATCTTGAACACGTCCTCCTCGTCAAAAATAGAAATTACTGTAACATTTGTGAAAAACCACAGGCAAAGTTACCATGTCATTTAAAAACTCATGAGAAGACACATGCTGATGTTGCTCGAATTTTGAGTCTTCCAAAGAAGTCCAAGAGCGCATGAAATTGCTCAATAAGCTATGCAACAAGGGAAACTACAATCACAACAAACGTTTTTGTTGTGGTTTTTTTGTGATAATGTAAATGTAATGATGTAAATATTGTAAATAATAACGCACTGTAAATAATAGCTGAAATAAATCAAATTAAAAAAGTGGATCTACACAACTAAACTTAAACACACAGCCATTTGCAGTTGACACACATGAGGAATGTTGTGTGTTAAACCACAGTTCATGTTTTTATTATTGAGCTGTTTGCCTGTTTTACAGTTTCTGGAAAATGCAAGGAGGGTACAGAAACGACAATGGTCTCCCAAGGAGGTTGCAGCTGTCATGAAACATTTTAAAGGACATATCAAAAAGGGAAAACTGGCCACAATGATTGAATGCAAACAGTGCAGGCAGCAGAACATCCACTCTGGCTGATCGCTCAATTCAAAATATCCGACTTTGTCCAGAATCTGGGTATAACTGCCAAAAAAGGAGGAAATTCTTGAACAGTTACCAGTTAATTATTATGGAAAGCTGTTGCAGCCTTTTATGTTGTGTTCAGACTTTTAAGGTTTTAGTAGCTGCTAGGATCTCAAAATATAGTACATGTTGTATTATGATATACTGTGTACACGTTGCGTTTTAAAGGAATAAGCCACCTCAATATAGCTGGCATTATAATAAACAGTACAGGGCAGGGTGTAAGATGCTGGCAGGAAAAGCTTACATGGAGCGCTATAACCAAGTGGCTGGCATAGTGTACAGGAACATCTGTGCAGAGTATGAGCTGGAAACCCAAGGTCAAAGTGGGAACAGCTCCAAAGGTGGTAGAGAATGACCGAGCCAAGATCCTGTGGGACTTCCAGATACAGACGGACAGAATGGTAATGGCGAACCAACCGGACATTGTAGTGGTGGACAAAGCGCAGAGGAAAGCCGTGGTGGTTGACATAGCAATACCAAGCGACTTCAACATCAGGAAAAAGGAACACGAGAAACTAGAGAAATACCAGGGGCTCAGAGAAGAGCTAGAGAAGGCCTGGAGAGTGAAGGCATCAGTGGTGCCCGTGGTCATTGGGCACTCGGGGCAGTGACCCCCAAACTGGAGGAGTGGCTCCAACAGATCCCAGGAAATACATCAGACATCTCGGTCCAGAAAAGTGCAGTTCTAGGAACAGCAAAGATACTGCGCAGAACCCTCAAGCTCCCAGGCTCTGGTAGAGGACCCGAGCTTGGACTCGCCCGCGGAGGGTGAGGAAGAATTTATACAGTGCCTTGCGAACGTATTCGGTCCCCTTGAACTTTTCGACCTTTTGCCACATTTCAGGCATCAAACATAAAGATATAAAACTGTAATTTTTTGTGAAGAATCAACAAGTGGGACACAATCATGAAGTGGAACGAAATTTATTGGATATTTCAAATTTTTTAACAAATACAAAACTGAAAATTGGGCGTGCAAATTATTGAGCCCCTTTACTTTCAGTGCAGCAAACTCTCTCCAGAAGTTCAGTGAGGATCTCTGAATGATCCAATGTTGACCTAAATGACTAATGATGATAAATAGAATCCACCTGTGTGTAAGCAAGTCTCCATATAAATGCACCTGCTCTGTGATAGTCTCAGAGGTCAGTTTAAAGCGCAGAGAGCATCATGAAGAACAAGGAACACACCAGGCAGGTCCGAGATACTGTTGTGGAGAAGTTTAAAGCCGGATTTGGATACAAAAAGATTTCCCAAGCTTTAAACATCCCAAGGAGCAAAATAAGACACAACATAAAATAAAAAATAAAAAAACAGAACAAACAATGCCACATTAAAAGCTTAAGGGTAAAATACTGTACAATAAAAGTCCATACAAATAAATAAATACTGTAGAAGTGCTTGTTTAAAGTCATCACAGCAGGAAAGAAACTGTTAAGATGGCGTTCAGTAGAACATATGACAGAGCGATATCTTCTCACTGAGGGAAGCATCTCAAACAAGGCCTTAGCAGGGTGGCCTGAGGCATCATTGGCGAGTTGTAAAGCTCGATTCAAGAGTCGAGCTTTATATATGGCCTCCAGGAGCAGCAAAGTGCAGCCAATGGTTCTGCTGGCTGAGTGGACCACTCTGTTCAAAGCCTTCTCTTTCAGAGTGAGATTACCAAACCACACGGTAATACAACTGGTTAGGACACTCTCAATTATACAATGATAAAGTTAAAAAGAATCCTAGTATTTTTAGTAAACTCTCGAAGCCTGCGTAAAAAGAAGAGGCGCTGTCTCGCTTTCTTAGCAGTGTTCATCGTATTAGAGCTCCAATTCAAGTCATGAGAAAGACTTGAGAATTTACATTTCTCAACAATCTGCACATCAGAAACATGGATAGTAATAGGCAACTGATTCCTATTGTGACAAAAATCAATGACAAGTTCACATGTTTTTGAAGTGTTCAAAAGCAGGTTGTTTTCTCTACTCCATTGAACAACATTCTCCACCTCCACATGGTAATAAGATTCATCGTTTGAACTGATCAGCCCAATGATGGTTGTATCATCAGCATATTTGATTATCACATTTTTATCATGAGATGCGACAAGGTCATGAGTATACAATGTGAACAGCAGGGGGCTCAAAATTCACCCCTGTGGGGAACCAGTGCTAACAAACAGTTCATCAGAAATACAACCATTGATTTTGACCCTTTGTGGTCTACAAGTCAAAAAATTAAAAATCCAATAGCATCGCAGAGTCCCAGGCATTTGAGTTTTTCAATGAGCTTTGTTGGGACCATTGAGTTAAAAGCTGAACTGTAGTCTATGAATAGCATTCTAGCATATGCTTTTTGTTTGTCGAGGTGCTTATAGACAGAGTTCAAAGCAAAAGAAATGGCATCCTCAACACTTCCTATAAGCAAATTGTAGCGGGTCTACAGACATAGGGATTTGATCTCTAATAAAATCCAACACTAAACCTCTCAAAGGTTTTCATCAGGACAGATGTGAGTGCCCCTGGCCGATAGTCATTCAGACACATCACAGGAGTCTTCTTGGACACAGGGATTATGAGTGATCTTTTAAAGCTAACTGGAACAGTACACTTCCTAAGTGACATATTGAAAAGATCTGTCAGAACAGGAGCAAGTTGCTCGGAGCACAGTTTAAGGACACGGGGAGGAATACAGTCCGGTCCAGGGCCTTTCTGACTTTTGTCCTGGACAAGAGCCTCTGGACATCCTCCTGAATGATGGTGAAGCACTGCTCATTACAAACAGGAAAAACAACAGGTTCAACATTTTCAATTTCAAGACGACAGTAAAACTCATTTAGATCGTTTGGCAAAGATGGGTCAACATTAGTCATGGATCCTCCTTTAGGTTTCCAAGCGGTGATAGCATTTAGCCCTTGCCACATCCATCGTGGGTCACCCTCCATGAAATGTCCCTCTATCTTGGCTCCATAGGCTTGTTTAGCGGCTTTAATGGACCGCTCCAAAGAATATCTGGACAGTTTATAAGCAGTAGTGTTACCAGATTTAAAAGCCTCAGCCCGCTGTTGCATTTTCCTGTTCACGTCCGCATTGTACACGGGTTCTGACTGGCATGCCGCTTTATTGTCTTTTTTGGAACACAACAATCAATGCAAAAATCAATGTACCCAGTCACTGCATCACAGTACTCGTCCAAGTTTCATGAAGTGAAATTTCGTTTCACTTCATGATTGTGTCCCAATTGTTGTTGATTCTTCACAAAAATACAGTTTTATATCTTTATGTTTGAAGCCTGAAATGTGGCAAAAGGTCGAAAAGTTCAAGGGGGGCGAATACTTTCGCAAGGCACTGTATATGTATATATTCGAGGAAGGCCCAGGACACACTGGTGGGACTATGTCTCCAAGCTGGCCTGGTGGCGCCTCGGGGTCCCCCCACAACAGCTGGAGGTGTGCGTGGATCGGGAAGTCTGGGCATTTCTGCTGAGACTGCTGCCTCCGCGACCCGGCCCCGGATAAAGCGGAAGAAAATGGATGGATGGATGGATGGATATACAGTGGGTGGCATAAGTATCAGCCCCCCTTTAACTTTTCGACATTTTGCCATGCTATGGACCATAAACATAAATATATTTAAGTGAAATTTTATGTGAAAGACACACACTAAGTGACACACAATCGTGAAGTGAAATGAAATTGATACATGATTTTGAATATGTTTTATAAATAAAAACTGCAAACAATTGCCTTCAGAAGTTGCCTGATGATTTCTGAATGATCACATGTTGACCCAATGTCCAAATAGAGTCAACCTGTGTGTAATCTAATCTCACTTCAAATACAGCTGCTCTGTGATGGTCTCAGAGGTCTGTTAAGAGACTATTTGGAGCAGACAGCATCATGAAGTTCAAGAACACACCAGACAGGTCCGAGATAAAGTTATTGAGAAGTATAAAGCTGGGTTAGGTTATAAAAACATTTCCAAAGCTTTGAACATCTCTCAAAGTACAATTAAATACATCATCCAGGAATAGAAAGAGTGTGGCATCACTGCAAACCTACCAAGACTCAGCCATCCTCCTAAACTTACTGACCGAACAAGGACCACACTGACCAGAGCTGTTACCAAGAAGCCTATGATGACCCTGGATGAACTGCAGAGAGCTACAGCTCAGGTGGGGGAAACTGTACACAGGACAACTATTAGTCGTACACTGCACAAATCTGGCCTCATGGCAGAGTGGCATTTTTAAAAGAAAACCATAAGAAATACCATTTTCTGTTTGCTACAAGCCACATGGAGGCCACGAGACTTATGCCACCCACTGTATATATATGAAAAACTCTGCCACGATACTTATGCCACCCACTGTATATATATGAAAAACTCTGCCACGATACTTATGCCACCCACTGTATATATATAAAAAAAACTCTTCCTCACCCTCCGCGGGCGGTCTCTTTTTTGCCGCCAAGCTCGGGTCCTCTACCAGAGGCCTGGGAGCTTGAGGGTTCTGCGCAGTATCTTTGCAGTTCCTAGAACTGCACTTTTCTGGACCGAGATGTCTGATGTATTTCCGGGGATCTGCTGGAGCCACTCCTCCAGTTTGGGGGTCACTGCCCCGAGAGCCCCAATGACCACGGGCACCACTGATGCCTTCACTCTCCAAGCATTCTCTGGCTCTTCTCTGAGCCCCTGGTATTTCTCTAGTTTCTCGTGTTCCTTTTTCCTGATGATGAAGTCACTTGGTATTGCTATGTCAACCACCACGGCTTTCCTCTGCTCTTTGTCCACCACCACAATGTCCGGTTGGTTCATTACCATTCTGTCCGTCTGTATCTGGAAGTCCCACAGGATCTTGGCTCGGTCATTCTCTACCACCTTTGGAGTTGTTTCCCACTTTGACCTTGGGGTTTCCAGCTCATACTCTGCACAGATGTTCCTGTACACTATGCCAGCAACTTGGTTATGGGGCTCCATGTAAGCTTTCCCTGCCAGCATCTTACACCCTGCAGTTAAGTGCTGGATTGTCTCATTGGCCTCTTTGCACAGTCTACACCTGGGGTCTTGTCTGGTGTGATAGATCTGGGCCTCTATTGCTCTGGTGCTCAAGGCCTGCTCCTGTGCAGCCATGATGAGCCTCTGTGCTATCCTTCAAGGCTAGCTCTGTCTAGCCATTGGTAGGATTTCTTGATAAGAGAGAGAGAGAGAGAGAGACCCACTGTAGAGAGAGAGAGAGAGAGAGAGAGATTTATGTTTAGGGTTGTAAACGTCGCAAAAGTTCAAGGTGTATTAGCACTTTTGAGAGGCCCTGTATTTTTATTCAATGATTATTTCTCATTTTGAGTATTGCTTGACTACCTGGTCTCTTGCCCGACAACACTTAAACCATAGAAAGTCTCTATAAAAAGGCACTAAAAAGACTAAAAAAACTAAAAAACCAAGATAAAAAAACGCTATCCCACCACTACTGTCATGTTAAAAAAAAACATGCACATCTAGCAATTGTTGCTAGATGAAGCTAGCAAGGTGTGCTGCTTGGTAAGACTGCAACAGAATGTCGAGGTAAGACGTAATTTAGCACTCTTCCTACATTTTGTGTTGCATATTGAAATGTAACAATGGAGTCCCAGCAGTTCCACCCACTTCCAGTCACTTTGCCCGGACGGCACGGTAGCACAGCGGTTAGCGCTCGTGCTTCACAGCTAGAAGGTCCGGGTTCGATTCCCACCAGGGACGGGGCCTTTCTGTGTGGAGTTTGCATGTTCTCCCCGTGTCTGCGTAGGTTCCCTCCGGGTACTCCGGTTTCCCCTACCACTAAAAACATGTACAATAGGCCAGGATGTATGAGAGTGTGCTTGAGAGTGCACATGGGGGACGACGGATGGAAATTAGCCCAAGGCTACAATCCGGTGTGGCTTGTTCATTAACTTGCACTGTCCCTACCAAATACACCAATAAACAAATAAACCAATAAACAAACGCAAAATATCCCATTTTCAGCATCAATTTTTCAAGGAAGTCTAATATTTGGTTGGTCATTTCCTCAAGTGCAAAGCGAGTAGCATGTGCAAAAGTGCATCAGCAGCAGACTCCTTTGTGCATTTTTTACTTATTCTTACTTACTCTTATTTACACTCCAGATGTGGGGCCTTAATACTGTTATTCAGGCAACATCAAATGGTAAATTAAGAGCAATATGTCTACAAACCTGCTATTTAACACCTGCCTTGATAAATGAACCCCTAAGAGTTTAAAAGCCTGACAGGCTAATCGGCTATGTGCTAACTCATGGACATAAAACACACAAGGTTAACCTCTTAACCCCCACCTGAAACTAATCTTTTTCTTTGCATTGTTGCAACATTGTTGTCACTTTCTTGACATGTTTTTGTCACACATTTTTTGTCACTTTTCTGTTTCTCTTTTGTACATTTTGCTCAAGTTGCCCATTGTGTCCAATTTGCATTTCATTATCAAGACTTTCCCTCCAGTCTGCTGTTTTACATTTGCTTCTCTTGTTTAAACTTTATACCAATATCTATGAGCCTACTCTTTGTATTTGAAAAACCTATTACAAACTAGTCCCCAAAAATAATGTTTTACACGTTTTACCAGGTTTGAAATGGGCTACTTCTAAACAATACTTTGTTTTGCAGGCCACTGATGATGAGCAGGACTTCTGCAAAGGCGTGCGAGTCGGCGAGGTGATGGTAAAAGATGGATGACACACATCAAGGATTTTGTCTCCTTGAGGAAGCCGATGCACTGACTGATCTGAAGGACATTCCATCAAGTGTTGCAATTCCAGGTCTGCTCTACAGTTTGAACATGGACTATCTGAAGGACCTAAAGCCTGGACGTTGGTGGTGAACAGCGCTTTGTTGTGCACGGTATAAGGACAAACTACTGCGCGAGAAAATGTAAAACTGTTTTTCACCATCTGTATTCCTGCAAAACCATGTCGGCATAGTAGTAGTTAATAGGGTTGGGCAATATGGACCAAAAGTCATATAACGATATATTTAGGTTGAATATCGATATACGATGTATATCCCGATATTTTTTCCGCAAAGTGAGAGCTGTGAAATGAAATGTTAAGTCAAAGCCAAATACGAGTAGTGTAATTGAAAACATAAACACTGTATAACAAAGCTCCGTATGGTGCACATTTAAATGAAATAAAAAAATCTTAAATAAAAATAGCCTATAAAATAAGTATTACAGCGCAAATTTGAATTATATCAATATATGCGATATGGTCTAAATCCATATCATTTAAAACTATTTTGATATATCGCCCAGCCCTAGTTGTTACAGCCTTTTTGTGGCGGTACCCATTAGTTAATTTCATTTTGCACATTAAGAGTCTGCATTAAGAAGTATTGAAAAAGGTTGTGTGTGTGTTTATCGGTACATGTTCAGTGTTGCACTCTTCTGAAAGAATTCAGGGCCACTTTTGGACTTCATCAAGCTCCACAACTTTCAGTGAATATAATGTGCATGATTCCATTATTGAGATACCGTATGTTACTGTACTTTGATAGACATATACAGTACTCATCGCAATGAAAACATATACAAATGCTGTATATCACAAGTTATTGTACAGCTTTTATTTGTTTGGCAAAAGTACAATAAATACTTGTTAAAGTTTATATTTATTTTCTGAGGGTTCATTTTCCCATTTAAGAGTGTCAGTTTACTTTAATGTGGGGAAATTGTCTCAATTAGAAAGTATAACTTGGAGGTGGTTAAGAAAAAATACATTGCAAAGTTGTCTCAATTAATACATACAGTTTCACTCAATATAAGGAGGATGGTTAAGACAAAACAACTGTATGAGTTTAAACGGCTGCTCCAAGCAATTGTATCAATTAATAAAAATACATCGAGTTGAGTAAGATTTCCAATTTAAGACAAATGTCTTGAGCAATTGTATTAATCTAAGAATATAAATCCTTTAAACTGAGCGCTGTGGTTAAGCAATGATTAAGTTTATTATTTTAGGATAGTTACTGCTGTGAGTGTAGTGAATTACGAATTTCAAATTGGGTATACTGCACACTTGTAATGTGTTTAATGTAAAATATATTGGCAGCCCTAAGAATGTTTTTTTTTTTTTTTTGAAAAAATGAGTTACAATTTACAGTGAAGGGATCTTTCAATGTATGGACAAGTTCTTTTATCAAAAAGCGAAGGTTTATGAAGGCTGATTTACCCAGCGATGGTACTGGATATGGACAGTAACATAAAATATGTGGTAAACCTACTTATACTGTACGGTAAATATTGCATCTGTAAGTACAAATGGGCAAAGAAGCTCCCACAAATTCCTGAATTTATCATTGTATTGAAACAGAACATTATTCTAAATCTTTAATGAATAATAAAAAATCAAAAGTAGTGAAAACTTTAGATACCCTCACTAGAGGTTAGATTTTAGGCCCAAACCCGGCCCGAGCCCTCGGCCCGACCCGACATTTCACGCATGACAGTCGGGTTTGGGTCGGGTCGGGCTTTGAGTTTTTTTTTATTATTGTTTTTATTAATGTCATTATAATATCTAATAAAAATCTGTTATAGGCTTAGTCTATTGGATACAAAATGGGCTTATACTCAGGGAGGTGATGCAGGTGGGGGGGCGGGCGCACGGGCTGTTGTGTTGTCACGTCTAAGCAGCATGGTCAGGCTTTGATACCGGCGCCACGCAGTGAACATCGCTATTCACTCTATCTCTTCATTTACAGTGGATAAATATGCAGTTTGGTTCCTGTTACTGCGTAAAAAGTAGCTTTTGTAAATGCAGCACGTTGTTTATGAACAACGAGGCGGAGGAGGAGGAGAGAGGCCCTGTCCCAATTCAAACCCTAGCCCTAGATTTGAGCCCTTCCCCTAGATTTTGCGTGTTCCTGCAGAGGGGTAGGGTGTCCCAATACTTTAGGGAGCAAGAGGAAGTGGCTATCTCCCCTTAAAAAGGCCCCTCGGCAGCAAGTCATCTCAGGAGCAGACTTGCGGCCAAGGGAGTTAAAGATGGAAGCGACAACTACAAATGTAAGAATATATACGCAAATAATCCATCCATCCATTTTCTTCCGCTTTATCCGGGGCCGGGTTGCGGAGGCAGCAGTCTCAGCAGAGATGCCCAGACTTCCCGATCCACCCACACCTCCTCCAGCTGTTCTGGCGGGACCCCGAGGCGACACCAGGCCAGCTCGGAGACATAGTCCCACCAGCGTGTCCTGGGCCTTCCACGAGGCCTCCTCCCAATAGGACATGCCTGGAGCACCTCCCGAGGGAGGCGACCAGGAGGCATCCGGAACAGATGCCCTAGCCACCTCAGCTGGCTCCTTTCGACGTGAAGGAGCAGCGACTCTACCCCGAGCTCCTCCCGGGTAACTGAGCTCCTCACCCGATCTCGGAGGATGCGCCCAGCCACCCTGCGAAGGAAACTCATTTCGGCCGCTTGTATCCGCGATCTTGTCCTTTCGGTCATTACCCAGATCTCATGACCATAGGTGAGGGTGGGAACGTAGATCGATCGGTAAATCGAGAGCTTTGCCTCAGACTCAGCTCTCTCTTCACCACAACAGTCCGATACAGCGACCGCATCACTGCTGACGCTGCACCGATCCGTCTATCGATCTCACGCTCCATCCGTCCCTCACTCGTGAACAAGACCCAGAGATACTTGAACTCCTCCACTTGAGGTAAGGACTCCCCACCGACCTGAAGCAGGGAAGCCACCTTTTTCCGGTGGAGAACCATGGCCTCAGATTTGGAGGTGCTGATCCTCATCCCGGCCGCTTCACACTCGGCTGCAAACCGCCCCAGAGCAGCTGGAGGTCCTGATTTGATGAAGCCAACAGAACAACATCATCTGCAAACAGCAGAGATGAGATCCTGAGGTTCCCAAACCGGACACCCTCCGGCCCCTGGCTGCGCCTAGAAATTCTGTCCATAAAGATAATGAACAGAACCGGTGACATAGGGCAGCCCTGGCGGAGACCAACACACACCGGAAACAAGTCTGACTTACTGCTGGCAATGAACCAAGCTCCTGCTGCGGTCATACAGGGAACGGACAGCCCTTAGCAGAGGGCCCCGCACCCCATACTCCCGGAGCACCCCCCACAGGGCACCACGAGGGACACGGTCGAACGCTTTCTCCAAATCCACAAAGCACATGTGGGCTGGTTGGGCGAACTCCCACGAACCCTCGAGCACCCGATGTAGGGTATAGAGCTGGTCCAGTGTGCCACGACCGGGACGAAAACCGCATTGTTCCTCCTGAATCCGAGGTTCGACTATCGGCCGGATCCTCCTCTCCAGCACCCTGGAGTAGACCTTACCCGGGAGGCTGAGAAGTGTGATCCCTCTGTAATTGGAGCACACCCTCCGATCCCCCTTCTTAAAGAGAGGGACCACCACCCCGGTCTGCCAATCCAGAGGCACTGTCCCCGACCGCCACGCGATGTTGCAGAGACGTGTCAGCCAAGACAACCCCAAGACTTAAGGTACTCGGGACGAATCTCATCCACCCCCGGGGCCTTGCCACCGAGGAGCTTTCTAACCACCTCGGTGACTTCAGCCTGGGTGATGGACGAACCCCCCTCCGAGTCCCCAGCCTCTGCCTCCTCATCGGAAGACGTGACAGTGGGATTGAGGAGATCCTCGAAGTACTCCTTCCACCGCCCGACCACATCCCCAGTCGAGGTTAACAGCTCCCCGCCCGCACTGTAAACAGTGTTGGTGAAGCACTGCTTCCCCCTCCTGAGGCGCCGGATGGTTTGCCAGAATCTCTTCGAGGCCGACCGATAGTCCTCCTCCATGGCTTCTCCGAACTCCTCTCAGACCCGAGTTTTTGCCTCTGTGACTGCACGAGCTGCAGCACGCTTGGCCTGCCGGTACCTCTCAGCTGCCTCCGGAGTCCCACAAGCCAACAAGGCCAGGTAGGACTCCTTCTTCAGCTTGACGGCATCTCTTACTTCGGGCGCCACCACCGGGTTCGGGGATTGCCGCCGCGACAGGCACCAGACCTTACGGCCACAACTGCGAGCAGCCGCATCGACAATGGAGGAGGAGAACATGGTCCACTCGGACTCCATGTCTCCAACCTCCCTCGGAATCTGGGTGAAGCTCTTCCGGAGGTGGGA
Source organism: Neogobius melanostomus (assembly GCA_007210695.1). Taxonomy (NCBI): domain Eukaryota; kingdom Metazoa; phylum Chordata; class Actinopteri; order Gobiiformes; family Gobiidae; genus Neogobius; species Neogobius melanostomus. The sequence continues at coordinate 35,756 of VHKM01000960.1, read as the reverse complement.
GTTGAAGACCCTACTGACAGAGGGATCCACCAAACGTTCCCAACAGACCCTCACAACACGTTTGGGCCTGCCAGGTCTGACCGGCTTCCTCCCACCCTGCCAGCGGATCCAGCTCACCTTCGTGATTCCATTAGTGTGTATTGGTGACTCCGACCAGGAGGCAGGAAAGTTGCAATTGTGGTTTTCTGGCCAGAGACACCAGGGGGCGATGAAAGACCCCCAATCATCCCATTAACACTTGTATTAGGGAGGGACTACGGAAAGGATTTATTAAGGTCAACAAGTTACTTAGTACTGCTTTAACTTTGCGAAAGGAGTGAAACAGCGCCCCCAATTTAACGTGTGTGGCCAGAAAGTGTACTGCATCCATATTTACCATTGAGATGAATGGGAGAGTGTTAGTATACACGATGCAAAAGTAGGTCACCCTGTGGCAGGCCAACGTAATTGTTCCAGCGGGCCAAATTTGGCCTGCGGGCCCCACTTGGGCACCCCGCTATAGATAGTTGTTGCCTACCATATAACTTAATTTAAGAACTAGGCACAAAAAAAAGGAAAAATCCGAGGCACGCCGATACCTGGTTAAAAGTTCTTTATTGAGGGGACATTCAAACGCGTTTCGTTGCATTCGATCTTCTTCAGGGCATACCAAAGAAGAAGGTAGGCGTTTCGGTCGCGTTCCACTGAAACGCGTACTTTCGGCATGTCCCCTCAATAAAGGACTTTTAACCAGGTATCGGAGTGCCTCGGATTGATTTTTTTTTGTCTGTCTATACTTGCGTTTTGATCCTGAAGAGCACCTGACCTTATTTACAGACAATTCTACCAACTGAAGCGATCACTTTGTTCCTCTCAAATTTAATTCAAGAACTTAAAGAGTTACTAACCCCCCCTTCCAGAGCCTCAGCCTCGGAGCCTCAGATTTGAAAATCTCAACAGTAAAGGGGCGTTGCCTGGAGGACTAATGCTGCGTCCACACCGAATGCCTTGCGGGCGTCAAAAACGTGCCTCAAGTCCGTAGTTTGACGCTTGTGCTTACTGAAGTCAGACGCTTGTCACAAATGTCACCGAGCGTCAGACGCCCTGGCCGCGCATCGGCTCAGAGTCTGTTTGTAGCCATCTTGGAAGCAGCTCTTGCCTGAAAACTACAGTTGTTCGGAGGCTAACTAGTCTCCCTCTTTGCTCCTGCCATGTCCTATGGATCTACCCCCATGGTCTACGCAGGATCTCCCCAGTATTTAAGCTCATATCCAGCCCATACGGTTGAAGGACATTGGTGGCAAGTGGCTACAGGCTAGGTTAGCCCGGTTAGCTTGTTGCAATCGCGTACAGCTCATTGTTGATAAAAAAAATAAAAAGTGTGCAATGTGTCAAGCCCAGCTCAGTGTGTGACCATCATAAAGGCTGTTCTGTGTAGTTAAGGGCTTTATTGACGTTATTAGTGCACAATACTTGTTTTCATGGGGTCAATGCGAGCTATCTGCTGCTAAGCGGCTAGCATAGAAATAGAAATAGCAGAGAAACAGATTGACTACGGCCTGTTGTAGATAAAAATGTGACTTAAACTTAAAAAACTTAAAATCAACAAGCCTGGCTCAGTGTGTGATCATTGTTACACGGTTGCTTTATGTAGATGGTGCTTAATAGACTTTATTCATGCATATTTCGGAGCTTTAGCTCGTAGCTAGGGCTGGGGAAAAATCGATTCGATTTAAAAATCGAGTTGGTAGGTCAAATCGATTCATATTTTCAATAAAATCGATTTTTTTAGATGTTTTTTTTTAGACTTTATTTTTAATTTTTAATTTTTTTTAGATTTTTTATTTATGTTTTGCTCTCTGCCCCCTCTCTGAAGAAAGTCCTGCTGAATAAATGTGCCAAGAAGAACACTGCCCACCTCCGGTTGTTTTGGTTTAATTAGTTCAATCGAAATACAGCAATAGGCAGCCATGCCTTTGCTCTGCTCAATCCCTTCAGACATTGGAAGCTAAGCAGGAAGGGCCTGGTCGGTACTTGGATGGGAGACCTTTTGGTAACATCAGGAAGGCGAATGTAGTGTGTGAGTGAGTGGTTGGTGGTGGTCGGAGGGACCGATTGCATTGACTGGTTGCCTCGCTTCCGTCAATCTACCCAGGGCAGCTGTGGCTACAACAGTAGCTTACCACCACCAAGTCTGGAGTGAATGAATAATGACGACAGTGTAGCGCTTTGTGAAACTTACAAGGCGCATTACAAGTGTAAAGCATTATTATTATTATTAATATAGTATAATTAATTTGGATGTTTAACAATCTTTGTTGCACACTGCACAGTGACTTTTCAGTTAGAGAAAGGGTTGCCTTTGCAATTTTGTTTATGTTGATGCACTTTCACTGAATACAATAAATATATATATATATATATATATATATATATATATATATTCACAATATATTTACAGTTTGCCGTTATTTCCGTTTTGTTTTAAATGGGGAAGAAAAAAAATCAAATCGAATAACAAATTTTTTATTTAAAAAATCGCAGATTTTTTTGGGGGGAAAATCGCCCAGCTCTACTTGTAGCATTAGCTTTGGGAATGCTCTGTGCATCATCAAACACATTCCCAGCACAGATCCAGCCACTCAAATAAGTTTTCTTGTCGCTGCTTTTAATCCTGGGTGTTTAGGTAAATGAAACACTGATGTGTGTCTTTGTAAAAGTCCCAGAGCTGCTGTAGCTCCTGTTCACAATTAAGGTAATCCTCGATGACTTGTTTACATCTGCGGGCAGAGCTTCTGCCCCGGTGGCCGCTCAGCTACAGCGTCACTGTTGGAGAAAGCTCCTGATTGGTCGACACTCGCAAATTTCTCCAAAAAGTTCAACTCTAGCATCGGCCGTGCTGGATGCACAGGAGGCGCATCAAAAGCGAAAATCTTCAAAACACACTGCACAGGAGGCGCATGCGGCGCTGCGGGACCTCTTGAGGCACGTCCTCCATGTATTTTAAATGTAAACCTGACGCTTTGGAGGCGTTGGCGGCGCTTGGTGTGGCCGCACCATGAGGGCGCGCGGGAGGGGTGGGAGGGGTCTGGGTCTGTTATTGACAGGCCTGAGTCATCTGACTTCGGCACCTGGAGCGCTACTCGTAAACAAAGTCCGAGCATGGAGTTCCAGCAAGCTAACTTGTTTAGCAACATGTTTCACTGGGACAACTTTACAGCTCTCTCTACAGGAGAAGCATCGTGACAGACAGAGGCCTTGTACCTGAGACTGCTCTGAGGCGCTGGGTTATTTTATTAGAGTGATCTGTAATTTGTAATTTACAAAGCTAGCTGCTTAGCATTGAGCTCGATCGATGTTAGCATCGCAGCTAAGGGACCCAACTGTCCTTTCAGAATTTACCGATCTATTTTAGATGTAGACTTTTTGCTGTAGTCTACGTAAGCATGGGAGATGTATCTTAGTGTCCTCAGCAGATAATGTGTGAGGTATAGACGTGACTATATGTATTACAAAGCTTTATTTTATTATTCTTACATCAAAGTGTACAAAACATGTCACATAAATAAACAAATATATATCTTATTGTGCAGGAACACTGTCCTTTTGAAATTGTTTTCGGTTTGTCATTGAAGATAGTACATGATCATCCAGGTCATGTAAAGGCTTGACTAAGGGTCTGTAACACTGTGGACCCAAAGACCCACTTATCCCCCTAGTAAATAGCCCAAGTAATTTCTATTACTAAATTTTAAGTTTAACCAATGTAACACGTTAACTAAACTACCACCAAATGATCACTCTGTAGAGTAAAGGCTATAATAAAGTCTCTATCTTTATGCTTATTTAGTTGAATGATGAAAAAATAATGAAAATTATAGATCTTCATTTTTAGTGCCAGTTTTCTTACTATTCAACAACTAACACTGCTAACACTATACAATTATCTATAATACAAAAAGCTATGCTAATAAAATCTACCTAAATGCTATGTTAACAATTCGCAAACCTGAGACTGGAGCGAGACTGGTCCGCTTTTAGAGCCCAGAGCGGCAGGGCAACTGACATCATCTCAAACGCCTAACGTCATCTCAAACGCCTGCGCAAAGAGTGGCGCCAAATTCAAACATAAAATGCAGTACAAACAGTTCGCTGTAGATGGCGCCTCACTGACAGTTTTAGGCAGAAAGTTGGTGTTACTCTTTAACTGGAAAGAGCTATACCTGTCTTTTTTTTCTAGTCATGGGATGAAATCTGCATTATCTCCCCTTAATATATTGTAAACTCAGACATTTATGGGGAAATCACTGTAGATCTAATTCTAAAGCATCTGTATATATTTCATGAACTTGCAAGGAAGTTCTCTAACATTTTTGTGTAGGTGATCCTGGAGGTTGTGAAATGTGCCTATAAAACATGTACCTGCTGTGAAGTATTGGTATGCTACAAATATATTACGAAGATTGGGGATGGCTTTGTACCTCAACCAATACTTTAATTTAGTGGTTTCCTTCTTCATTATTTGAAATGAAAGAATCAGGGTTAGGGCCTTTAAGAAGTGTATGCACAAAATATTTAATATTTATTTTAAATTTTAATGTGATAACACAAGCCAAAAACAATAAGCAAAACTCAATGCTAATCTGTTTTAATGCATAAAAAAATTCTATACTGTCAATTGGCAGTTTTTATATAAAATTGTTTATGGGCTTCCATCCACAGTTTGTGGAATGGATAAAGATAATATACACAAACCCTAAATCCCGTGTCAGGGTGTATGGATGTTTGCTCTGATTTCTTCTATCTAGAAAGAGGTGTTTGGCAAGGCGATTGCCTAAGTCCCCTGTACTGAGCCTGTTGCTGATGACCCATTCATTTTTTGTAGTTCAATCAAAATACTGCTCTCAGAGACAGCTCTGATCAAGGTGACAAATGATATTCGTATGAACACCAACGCAGGTAAGGTCTCAGTTTTAGTTCTGCTGGACCTGAGCGCTGCCTTTGACACAGTGGACCACGGGATCTTACTTCACAGGCTAGAAAACTGGGTGGGAATCTCTGGTACTGCTCTAAACTGGTTCAAGTCCTATCTCGAGGATAGGACGTACTTTGTCGAAACTGGCAAGTGTCTCAGACAAAATTTCCATGACCTGTGGATTCCCCCAGGGGTCAATCTTGGGACCCCTCTTATTCAACCTGTACATGCTTCCATTGGGTCAGCTAATAAACAGCAACAATGTGTCGTACCACAACTACGCAGATGACACTCAGATCTACGTGTCACTGACGGCAGGTGAACATGGGCCTGTAGATACTCTCTGTCACTGCATCGAATCAGTTTGTGGATGCAAAACAACTTTCTCCAACTAAATTCAGACAAAACTGAGATCATTGTCTTTGTCCCACAGACACAAAGACAAAGTGTTATCAGTCACCTTGAGTCTCTCGCTCTGAAACCAAAAAATCAGGTTAGAAATCTCGGAGTAATCATGGACTCAGACCTGAACTTAAACAGCCACATCAAAGCAATAACATCAGCTTTTACCATCTGAAGAACATTGCTAAGATCAGAGGAATAGTGTCAAAACCAGACTTAGAGAGACTCATCCATGCATTTGTCTCCAGCAGGTTAGACTACTGTAACGGCTGCTCACTGGCCTTTCTAAACCAGCTGTTAGAGCTGCAGAACATCCAGAACGCTGGTGCTCAAGTCCTGACAAGAACAAGGAAATACGACCACATTAGTCCAGTGCTCCGGTCTCTGCACTGGCTTCCTGTTACTCACAGAATAGAATTTAAAACAGCTCTGCTTGTTACAAGTCTTTTCATGGTTTAGCACCAAAGTCCATCTCTGACATGTTAGAGCCGTATGAACCATCTCGGGCCCTGAGAACTTCAGGGAGGGGTCTCCTGGTGGTTCCAGAGTCAATAATAAACACGGTGAGGCTGCGTTTCAGTTTCATGCAGCTAAAATCTGGAACAGTCTTCATGAGGATGTGAGACAGGCCTCAACTCTGACAATGTTCAAATCCAGGCTGAAAACAGCTCTTTTTACCCGTGCATATGAAAACTGAAAGTATTTTACCTGCACTCTTGCCTTTTACTGTAATTGATTAACTTTATGTTGATTGTAACCCAGGTGATAAACCTGTGTCAGCCTGTTTCTACCTATTCATTATTTTTCCCACGGCTGTTGGCCACTTGCTGCGCTCGCTTTCGGTGACGTCATTGAGTCACGTGGGGCGGGGTGGGGTAGCGTGCGTTCTACTATGGCGCTGCGCATCAGTGTGCAGAGGCAGTGGGGCAAGCCAGATCAGAGTCGTGCTACAGGTTGGTTTAAGCTTATTTTTCATTGTTTTAACACTTTGTTTCTACTTAACACTTAACTGGTTTATATGTCAACTCATAGGAGTCTCCTACCGTGTCCCAAACCGCGAGGAAAGGGGCTTGTGTGTAGAGATAGATTGCAAAACCGGTGAGTGTTTGTTGTGTTGTCATGCTGCGTTAGCATTAGCATTAGCCGCCGCCATTTATATCTATGGGCATGGTGTTTTGACAGTTTATGCCCTGGTTCCTAATTATGTCAACCATGGAAGGAATGTGTATTAATTGCCAAATGTCCAAGTAATTAATCCACCACAGTACATCGATTACATCATTAGATTGATCGGGTTGATAGTTACTTTTTCCTTTGGTGTTTATCCACTATCCAAGTTATGCTATGTAACTTAAGTACCTTTTAGCAAGGCACTTTATTGACATGATGTGAATCCATTTGATCCATTTGTGATTATGGTTAACTTGTATACCTGATTGCTAATAATGATTGGTGAATACTATTTACTAATATGCTGAAAAGAATAGTATATGGTTAATGTTTATGAATGTTATAAGGTTAATGTTGAACATTGTAACTTTGAATGTAATTTATTTATAGTGCAGCTAGTGCTATTAATATGATAATTATTATCGTTTTGAACTATGTGCACATGAGAATAATTGAGCAACTAGCTAAAGTCTACTTAAGGTATATTACTCATGATTTATTGGAGCTTTTGGTCCTGTTCTCCAAGCCAGGTTCTAATCTGATGGCGAGCTGATGGAGCAGGCCTAGAGCCTACAGTTTGGCAATAGCTGAAGAATCTAATCGCACTGAATCACACCTCTCCTGCCGGCCGGTAGGGGGCTCCTTGTAGCCCACGAACTCTCCCCACTCAACTCACCTGTCACTGCCACTCAGACACTATTCCCAAATCCCTCAGACATTTCCCTGGACTAGTACACTCAACCCAGACGTGGGTTTACTCGGGACTTGTGGAGGGGTTGGGAAGTGGGGTGGATTCTCCCAATTTGGGTTTTCCTGATTTGGGTTTGTGGACTCATTCTAATGTACTTTCTAGTGTGCATTATTATTGTGATTGTATGGTTGATTGATTTGAAGTGAATTTACTGAACTAAGCGCTTGTGTTACTGAATGGCCATTCACAGAATCTATACTATTGGTTCACTGTATATATTTTGCACCGTTGTTGTCTTTATTACATTTTTCTAAAAATCTGGTAACTCAAATCTTGACTACTGTCCACTCCCTCCTGTGAGCCGAAACCTAGACCTTCTGGTCGCTAGCCTACATTAACAATTGCTTTAACATTTCTGTATTACCTATGTCGCATACAAGTACAGGTATTACTCTTGTACCTTTTGTAGGTTCTATTACACAGGTGCTACATGATGTTTTATTGATTGATTTGATCTGTTTTCTTGTAATTTTCTGCAACTGTGAAGCACTTTGAATTGCCTTGTGTATGAATTGTGCTCTACAAATAAACTTGCCTTGCCTTAATTGAAAAGAAAATGACGGGGCCTTTCTGTGTGGAGTTTGCATGTTTTCCCCGTGTCTGCGTAGGTTTCCTCCGGGTACTCCGGTTTCCCCTACCACTAAAACATGTACAATACGCCAGGATGAATGTGAGTGTGTTTGAGAGTGCGAATGGGGGACAACGGATGCAAATTAGCCCAAGGCTACAATCCGGTGTGGCTTGTTTACATACATGAGACCCATGTATGTTCATTAACATGCACTGTCCCGACCAAATAAACCAATAAATAAATAAATTTAAAAAAAAAGGCGGACTCTTGGCTTAAACCTAAGCCCCCACCATTACCCAATGGAAAATAAACTGAAAGAAGTGTATCATATGGAGCAAATAACAGCAAGACTGCAAATAAAAATAAACAGCTGATCTTAATTTGTACATTATATTTACGTTGATCTTTGTTATTCATTTATGTGCTATTATTGTTTAGCTGAAGATTTTAAATACAAGAATAAGTTAAAAAAAAAAAACACTGACCTGAGAACGGAGAGTTGACAGTGAGGACTCTTCAGTCCAGAACACAGCGCAGACACTGAGGAGTCACTCAGTTCATTATGACTCAGATCCAACTCTCTGAGATGGGAGGGGCTGCAGCTCAGCGCTGACGCCAACACTTCACAGTGAAGCTCTGAGAGTTTACAGCCCTTAAACCTGTAACAGATGTTAGAGTCACATGTGTGTGATTATAACGTGTGAGTGAAGCTGCTGTCTGTGACTGAGGACTCACACAGCCTTCCTGCAGTTCCTCACCGCTGGCACCAGTCTCAGTCGACCCTCATCAGACGTGTTGTACTTGGTCACATCCAGCTCCTCCAGGACCTGCTCTGACATCTGCAGCATGTAGGCCAGAGCCGAGCACTGGATCTCAGAAAGTTTCTTATATTCACCTCCAGACTTCAGGAAGTCCTGGATCTGCTGCTGCACAGACTGGTCCTTCAGCTCCATCAGACAGTGGAAGATGTTGATGCTTCTGTCGGGAGAGAATTTCTCTGAGTTCATCTCTTTAAGGTTTTTAATGACTTCTGTGATTTCTGATTGGTGGATTGGACTCAGCAGAGCTCCTAAAAGTCTGTGGTTGGACTCCAGACTGAGGCCATGAAGGAACCGCACAAACAGGTCCAGGTGGCCGTTTGGACTCTGCAGGGACTTTAGAAGAGCTTTTATGAGGAACTCATTTGGACTTAACCCTGTTCCTTTCCCTCCATAAAGAAAATCCCTGACCACCTCCTGGTTGTTCTTAAAGCAGTGGTGCAGGTAAACGGCTGCCAGAAACTCCTGCACGCTCAGGTGGATGAAGCAGTAGACTGACTGGTTGAAGACACTCTCTCGTTTGAAGATCTCAGTGCAGAGTCCGGAGTAGACCGAGGCCTGGCTCAGGTCCAGACCCACCTGCTCCAGGTCTTCTTGGTAGAACATGATGTTTCCTGTCTGCAGATGCTCAAAGGCCAGTCTCCCCAGCTTCAGGAGCAGCTCTATGTCAGCCTCTGTCAGCCCCGCTGTCTCAGACCTGACCTCTGTTTGTGTCTGTTTGTACTTCCTCTTCCTGTGCAGCGATTTGTACTTCCTCTTCCTGTGCGTCTGCACCAACAGGAAGTGTGCGTACATGTCTGTGAGGGTCTGGGGCAGTGGTCCGCTCTGATGGGTTCTCAACACGTGGTCCAGGACTGTGGAGGTGATCCAGCAGAAGACTGGGATCTGGCTCATGTTGTGGAGGCTGCGGGAGGTTCTGAGGTGGGACAGGACTGTTTGAAGCTGCTCTTCATCTGAGAACCTCTTCCTGAAGTACTGCTCCTTCTGTGGGTCAGTGATGAAGCCCCTGACCTCCGTGACTCTGTGCACGCACCGCGCTGGGATCTGATGGGCCGCCGCTGGGCGGGAGGTTATCCATATAAGGGCGTGAGGAAGCAGAGCGCCTCTGATGAGGTTCACCAACAGTACGCCCACCTCTGTCCTCTGTGTGACCTCAGAGATGAGCTCACAGCTGAAGTCCAGAGACAGTCTGCTCTCGTCGAGGCCGTCGAAGATGAACAGGAGTTTACAGACGGACAGAGTGTGGGCTGTGAGCGTCTGTGGGGCAGAGAAACATTTAAGGCTCATTCACACATGTTTGTTTGGAGCTGCTTTGATTTAGGACTAAAGTGTAAACGTTGTTTGGGCTGATAAGGCTCAGTTACACAGAACACTTAAGGTCAAACAAAATCTCCTGAAAACAGAATGTCCGTCTCACCAGGGGGAGGCGCTGTGACATGAATAAGTGTAAGTTTAAAGGAAAAGTTTCTGCCTGATCTGTAACATGTAACTCATAAACAGAAATGTAGAAGGATGAGATATTAGCCATGTCTGGACTTTACTATTATAACGTATATTACTTATTATTATTAAGTTTTATTACTTCTGGAACTAGACGTCTGTACGAGGCAGAGTTCATCTCGAGCTAAATCACTGTTAACTTGGTACAGTATCACCGCTGTAGGACAAAGCTCTATCTTCTAAAATATTATTACAGTCTGCACATGTGAAAGGATTAACTTTAAAACATGGCTGTAAAATGTGAGAGATTTTTATCTGACCAAAGATCAGAGTTTAGTCATTTTTCTCACTTTTCTGTTTGTGGATCCTCTTTATCACCAGACAGACGTCTGTGTTGGTTGTGTTCAGTTTGTGACAGAAGTTTAAGGTAAATAAGTTTATGTTTGGCCAAATCAGAGTCAGTTCACATTCACATCGCTCCAACTGCCCAAGTGAACCGTATCGACGCAGCCTTTTAAAAGAGCTCTTATTGGACAGATAGGAGTCACATCAGCCCAAATGAGCCACAGCTGTGAGTGAACTGTCCTCCAGTTTGTATCAACCAAATCACATGTTGCAGGTGTGAAAACACACTGTATTTCCTTAACGTTCCCTTTGTCAGTCATTTTGATCACATTTCTAAACGTTTTAGCGCATGGTTTGAGCAAACTCTGCCCTCCATGATCCGACATAAAACAGTGACATTCTTGGAAACAGCTGAGAGTCATTTACTATGATTTTATTCATATTCATCAAACTGTGACTAACTCCTCCGAAAGTAAAGCTTTATATAAATGAGAGTGACCTGTGGATCCAGCGCTGGATGGAACACTTGGATCAGCTCCATCAGACTGTAGCGCCCCCTTCTGACCAGGTTCATCTCTCTGAAGGACAGTGGCACCACCAGCTGCAGCTCCTGGTTCTCTGAGCCCTGGGCCCAGTCCAGACAGAACTTCAGGACTGAGAAGGTCTTCCCCACTCCAGCCACGCCCACAGTCAGCACGGCTCTGATGGAGCCCTGCTGCAGCGCCCCCTGCTGCTGCTCAGGGGGCAGAGCTTTAAAGATGTCCTGGCACCTGATGGTGATCTCCTGGACCTCCTTCTTCTTGGACTGTGTCTCCAGACTCCTCTCCTCATGTTGGGCTCTGGCCTCTTCACTGAGGCCCTCTGTGATGTACAGCTCAGTGAAGATGCTGTTCAGAAGAGTTCTATCTCCTGCTCCTTCAGTTCCCTCTGTCACACTCTCACATCTGCTGCTCAGACTCTGCTTATGGTCCTTCAGAACCTTCTGGAGACCTTCACCTGGACACAGAGGAGGAGACACCTGTTAATGTTGATGAACAGGTCTCTTATTCCCTGCTGTAGTTCATGAGTCTCAGTCTGATCAGACTCACCTGGTGCAGGGCCTTGAACCCACTGATCAGGACTGTTGCCTGTGTCTCCACACTGAGGCCAGGCGTCCTGCTCTGACTCTGTTTCTCTGTGACACAAACACACAGCACTGAGCACGTCTTTAACATCACATTTGTTACAATCAATCACAAACTGATTCTACACAAATATAAAGCACAGTTTAGCTGCTGAGACTCACTGTGTTCAGGTCATTTCTTACTGTGAGTCTGGAGCAGGTTCACCACTGAAGTCTGGATTATGGACTTTAGACCAGTCACTCTTCATAGACAGAGCGGACACTGAGGCTGTAGATCTGCTTCTGTGGAGAGAAAAGAAGGTTTTTCAGCCTGAGACGCGTGAAAGCCACATTCTGCTTCAACTTTTATCCGATAAAACAAGGAGTCTCCTAAAGACATCCTGACCTCTTAAAGTCACTCTGACTGTGACCTCATTGATCCGCTCAAAATGATAATGAGCAGCTGGGACACATTTATTATGAATTCATTAATTAATTTATACATTTATTCTGCTCTTCACCTCTGTTAGCGCAGAGCGAGGTGGTGTGGGGAGAGATGAACCAACGTTTAGTTCAGCAGCGACATTAAAGTGACTTTGCCAAGTGAGGAGAGAGAAATTTGAAAGTAAATCAAATTCCTCATCACTTTAAGCAGAAAGCCCTTCTTAGTTTGCACAATGAGGAGAGCAGGAACAGAATTTTCAAAAGTAAATGATCAAGCTCCTCCCCCTCCTCCTGATTGGACCTGACAGGCTGGTTCACAGGAAAAGCTCGTCTCATTGGTCGACGCTAGAGGAGACTAGACTCTGATTAGTGGCAGAGATCAGGGAAGGAGGGGCTTTACTAAAAATCGTATAAAATAAAACACAGTCGTGGTGCGGTTTCTGTGTTGGGCGGTGCCACTGGAATTGAAAATGTTCTCGACACACTTAAATTCTCTGTCAGTGATTACGTCGGGTTTATCTCATGTCATCGTCATTTGGAAGATTTATCCATGTTTTCTGTGTGAAAAGAGCTCAAGACTAAAGCATTTTGATTATTTTTGCTGCAGCTACATTTCGCTCAACATGGACATGCTGTTTCTCTTTATTTAGCATTTTCTAAGAACCTTTTAGTCGCTGGATTAGTTTTCCAGATGCAATTACTCCCTATAAGTGTGAAGCGGCTTAATTAATCGCCGGACCTGTTAGCCGCTAGCTAGTTAGCAACATTAGCCGCCTTGTAAACACTGCAGAACATTTAGCTCTGGTTAAATCCAGCTCAGACTCTGATTTATGGAGTGTAGTCTGTAATAAAGTCAGCTCTATGTAGAGGATTACATGAATGAGAACAAGCATGTGGTATCGAGCCGATACCCGATTCTGGTATCGGTGCATCCCTACACATTTTCACATCAAATCAAACGTTTCTTTGCATTTTACAGCAGTTTGAACCACAGAGACTCTGGGGAATAAGGAAAGACTTATTCCCGTTGTTTTAAATAGTTGTATCATTTATAACAGAGCACATTCCTGTCCTCAGTGGAGGAGCAAACAGACAGGACTGACTCCACATGAGGTTTATTTCTTACCGACAGTCTGGAGGAGCAGGTTCAGGACTGAACTCTGGAGGGTGATCCATAGACCAGTCACTCTTCATGGACAGAGCAGACACTGAGGCTGTAGATCTGCTTCTGTGGAGAAAAGAACGGGGAACAGAAGAGACTAAATTATAACTCATCAGATCAACTTTGACTTTAGTAAAAGTGTAAAAGTATCCACTTTGAAATGAACCTAAAGGACACGTGGAGCTCGGGGTGGGCCATATTGACACAAATGTATGATATCAAATATCCATATTCAGATGAAGAATGGATTCAAATAATTTTCAACAAATTCTGAAGGAAAACGTAGTTACAAAGTTACAAAGCAAATGGCTTCTACAAATGGGTGACGATCGTAAACATATTATCGCTTAAGAAAGTATCTTATTGTGTCAAGTACGCGGACGACATGGCTTTGGTGGCACACCTCAAAGACGCACAGACCCTGGCACAATAGCAGCAGGAAGTCCACACTTTGGTCTGTGGATTTACGCAGAGCTCACTGGAGCTCAATATCCCCAAAACAAAGGAGGTGTGCTGTGGAGCCACAGGGAAGGAGGGCTCAGGGGATTTTTTCCAGCCCCTTCTCATCCATGGCCAGCAGGTGGAGCAGGTGGACTGTTTTAAATATTTGGGACACTTAACATGGAAAAAAGACTCCATCAAGGTTTGATGAAGGTCAGAGTGACCGAAACGTTGCTGCAATTAAGGCCAAGCAAAAGTGTGAGACAGTGTGCGGCAGTCTTTTTTCCAAGTTAAGTAATTTATTCTTCTACGCACCTGTTGCCTAATCAGGTGTGCAGAGCTTCCACTTATCGAATATTTGGGGACAGAAAAGACAGAAAACTGTCCTCTGGACATCATGCAGACTCTGTTTTTAAAAAGGCACACCAGTGCCTCCACCTCCTCAGAAAGTTGAGATCTTTTAATATTAACAGACATTTTATCTTTGGTTTACATCTCACTCAATGAATCCATCCTCACATACAGCATCTCTTCCTGATTCAATTTTCTCACCGTCAAACACAAAACAAACTCAAAAGAATAGTAAACCACACCAGTAAGATCACCCAAACCCCTCAGACTCACTCTTTGAACTGTACAGGTTATCTGTACGGAGGAAAGCCACTCTCATTACTGAAGATCCCACACACCCTTTGCATCACTCCTTCTCCCTGCTACCATCAGGCAGAAGATACAGAACCCCATTGGCCCATAAACAGAAATCATTCATTCCATCTGCAGTCGCTGCACTAAATAAACCCTGCTAGCACTGTACTTTATGTTGATCGTTTTGCATGTGATATTTTGTAATGATGTTGTGTACGTGTGTTTTTACTGACTGATTTGAGCCCTGCTGAAAGACAAATTTATGCTCTTTGGAACAGACAATAAAGTTATATTTGATTCTATTCCATTCTAAACAGTGTCAGATAATCACAATAAGCAGCTTTACGTCATGAGAGGGATCTCATAAAAGATGAAACAAACACTAACCTACTTTGACTTACTTTTGTCTGGAGTTTTATTGTGTTTGCTTTAGGTCTAAGTCTATTATTGCTGTGCAGATTATCACAAAGTGGAACAATTTAGTATATTGTTGTTGTTGTAATTTAAGTTATATTTATCATTATTAAAATAATCATGATAACATTGAAATCGTAATTTCAAAACTTGTGACATTCTGTTGTTGCCATATCACTCAGCCCTATTTCAAATTTCACTGCTCTGGCACATTTAAGGCAAATGCAGTTACTCAGAGCGGCAGTAACATGCTGAACATAGATTAGAACAATGTGGTGTTTCAGTTTCTGTTCCATTACTTTAAAAAAGTAGAGGTGAACAAAAGGTTTAGGAAGACAATGAATTATATTCAAGCCAATATTTATTAATTTTTTCTAGAAATAAACGTATTTATTTTAGGGTACTCATTAACAAAAGAAGGTGAAATGGAAATCTGGATATTAGAAATACTAAGGAAAAGTAAGAGAAAAGAAGAAAAACATGTTTCATTCTTTTGGTAAATTATGTGGTTATTTATTTATTTTCCTATTTTTGGTCATGTCTTTTTTCCCCCCTGGATTCTCTCAGCTATTTAAGGACTTAAAGCTGTTACTGATATGGTGTGTGAAAGATCGTTACGGTTACAGTATGAAACATGGTTCTCTGAGTGAAGAGACTATCTCTATGTACGGGGTGGAGAGATAGTCTCGATAAGATAGAGAACAAGACGTACCATCTATTTACTAAATAAATCATAGAGAAGCCATCTTAATAGGGCGTGGCTCGCAGATGGTTTCTCATTAATAACAAAAACATGTATTTGCCTGACGAAGACCAACGTTGCATTGAATAAAGGAACACTGGTGTTAAATAAATACATGAATAAAGCATCTGTACTCACACTGGCCCATGGTGGTCCGGCTCGGTGCTGCCCCCTGGAGGTTCTCCTTTGCCTCTGTTTCCGTGTTGAGACTCTGAGGACTTTACGTGGTGTTGGTCCATTTCCCAGTGGCTCGGTCTGAGAGTCTGTGAATGAGTGTAATCAGTTTGAGAGCAGAAGCGAGGGCAGCGACTCACACCTTCAGATGGACTTTGGACTTCACTGAACATTCCAAACCACATTCACACCTGTCTTTTGTACAGATATGTGGTTATGTTCATCCTTAGCTCGTTCATTCACACTTTCCCTGGAGTCTGCAGCCGTTTGACAATGACATAGTTCCATCAAAACTCACAATGAACCCTGAAGAGGAATTTACTGCTGTGACCGGCCCTTAACATCCCCTTCACCAACACATTTGTGATATTCAACTGGAAACACGCAGTTAATAAAGATTTACTGGATCATAACGACGACACACGCTCACTCACCTCGGATCAGACGACTGGGGCTGGGCACAAGGTACAAAGTACAGGCTTTATTGCTGCGTATAAAGATATCATTCAGTGTTAAAGGTGATGAACCACTGTACCTTTAAGACAGGCCTATTCAATTCCTCACTTCTGAAATACGTCCTTGATCTATGTCCAGTCCAGTTGCAGAAACAAGAGCGAGCGACAGATACTTGGGACATAAAGCTCAAGTATTTCCAGCATTTTAAAGCCCACAGCAGCAGATGCAGAATCAGAACCCTCACTGTGACAGACACAGGTTATTTAAGTCCTGTTGGTGAATAAAGGCCTGAAAGTAAAGGATCAAATCCCTCCCTCTTTAAGCACAAAGCCACTCCTGGTTTGGACAATGGCCCTGCCCACACCACGCACTAACACTTGAGTGGAGTGTGCGTTTTCTCAAAGTGTTTGAAGTGCATGAAGTTTGCAAGGCAGTGTTGAAATATGAACTGGGACAGAGCAACTTCATCAACTTCCTGTTATGAACGTGATAAGGTCAAATCAAAATAATAAAACAAGTATTTAACAATGTAACACAGCTGCCTGATTTACTCACAAAACTATTAAAGTGCAGATGACACATTACACACAATTTATACTAAAACACAGTTAACACAATTAACACAAGAGTTTGCTCTAAATGTTTCCCAGTTTTCTTAGTTTAATCATTTTTGTGATGTTTATAGTTTCACTTCCTTATTGGACACTGACAGGAAGTGACATAGATGAAGGCAAACCATTTCACTTCTTGACAAAGGCTTGTTTGGAGCCGATACGCGTGGAATAAAACCAGCTTTATGTTTTAAAGTGCATTTGACAGATTTTAATGCTCTTGAAAATATGACTTATTTAGATGGATCACATCAGTTGCATAATTATCATTGTTTTCAGTGAAGCAGCAATTTAATGAAGAAATGTTGGGCAGAAAAGTTATTTTATTTGAATTTTTAAGCTGCTGACAGGAAGTGACATAAAAGAAGGAAACATTCCATAGCAGTTTGACTCATTCATTTCCCATTGACTTAACATGGTTGCACCGGCAACAGTTTAAAATTGTTTACCTTCTTCGATGTCACTTCCTGTCGGTGTCCAATAAGGAAGTGAAAACATAAACATCACAAAAATGGTCAAACTAAAGAAAACTGGGAATAATCTTAGCAAAATCTTAAATATAATCGTGTTAACTGTGTTTTAGCAGAAACTGTGTCTAATGTGTCAGATGCACTTTAAAGATTTTAAGTTTCATCAGCCCAGCAGAATAAAGGCTGTTTAAATGTAAATAGAGAATTATGATGTGGGAGGAGTGCCTTGGTTTTTATGTTTTTCTTTTGCAAACCATTTTAAACTGTTGCCGTGCCGACCATGTTATTCCTGTGGGAAATGAGTCAAACTGAACTTTACCTTTATCTATGTCACTTCCTGTCAGCAGCTTAAACATTCTGATAAAAATAACTTTTCTGCTCTCTCTCTCTCTCTCTCTCTCTCTCTCTCTCTCTCTCTCTCTCTCTCTCCACTCTGATATAACGCTCCATCCACACACCCTGTATAAACACACGCACACACACCTACACAAAACTGGGACACACTTCACGTGAACGCACATTTGAAGTGCACACGTGTGAGTATTGGGGCAGGGCCTGAGAGGACAGCAGGCTCCGCCCTCTCTCTCCTGATTGGCCCTGGCAGGAGCTTCACAGGAAAAGCTCGTCTCATTGGTCAAAGTGGTATCAGGCGTTTGTGATTAGTGTCTGAAATCAGCAAAGGGAGGAACTTTAGAAAAAGTATTATTTAATGTTACTTATGTTTCCTCAAATTTCAGACTCAGGCGTCAATTATACACAATCTATTCAGCTTGTAAAACATTTAAACTTACAGATGATCATTTTCAACATTAGGGTAATATATATTATTATGTAAATTGAAGAGTGATGTTATTCATCTAAATAAGTCATATTTACAAAAGCATTAAGTTCTGTCATAAGCACTTTAAGCAAACAATAATAAAACTGTTTTATGCTATTATGATTATTGTTCTCACACACACGCGATTCGACAGGACACCGGAGCTACGTATTTTCCTACTGAAGAACGTCTCTCCCTCTTCTATTTCTCCTCCCCCCTTCTCTTTCTCCTCCCTTCTCTCCTCTCCCTCCCTCTTCCTGCCCTTTCTCTCTACCCTCCCCCATTTTAACTTTTTCCAGTATACAGTATATGTGCAGCATTAGCTCATCATTAGTCCATTCTTGGTTAATCTGCCTGTTGTTTCTCAGCTGAAGGTTTCCTGTGACTCGCAGCTTAAATGTATTATAATATATAATGATGAAGTGTTTCCTTCCTGATGAGCGTGTGTCTGTAAACGCCCTGTAGCTCTGTCTTATTCCAAAGCCTCACCTGAGTGTGGGCTCTGAAGCGTCTCCTCTTCCTCTGTCGGACTCTCCCTGGTTTCTGCCGTTTGACGATGACAAAGTGAAAAAGTGTTTTGGAGCCTTTAGAGGAAAGTCCGGCTGTGACCCGCCGTCCCGTAATATCCCCTTCAGCCGCACCTTTCTGACACTGCAGCGGAAACACACACTCTTTACCTGAGGCACATGAGCAGCCCCGCCCTCTGTCACCGCAGCACACATTTAACCCTTAAGGGGAACAGGGGAAACTATTACATTTAGAGATATCAATGTGACACTTCTGCTGAACATCACTGATATAACTCTGATCTATCTTATCCATAGAACTCTTCACATAATGATGTTAATCCACTTCAGATCTGCACTAAATACTCAAGAAAACATAATAGTTAGTTGTTTATACAGGTCACCAGGCTAATGCGTGGAAATATTTACAAATTGGGCGGAATAAACATTCTCAGAATTGAGTAACAAGGTATTATTTATCTGTGGGGATTATAACATCGATTTGATAAATCCAAATAAACATAAGACAACTGATGAGTATATTAATCGCATGTACAGTATGAGTTTATACCCAACTATCACAAGACCTAGCAGAATAACAGCGAGCAGTGCTACCCTCATTGACAACATCTTTACTAATAATATGCAGTTCACAAATGTCAGCGGTCTAATGGTTTGTGATATAACGGATCATCTGCCCGTATTCACGGTGTATGATGATAATGAGTTAGATCAAAAATCACCTCAAAGATATTTTTATAAAAGCGTAAGAACTGAGGATTCAATTTACTCACTCTATAGGGACTTAACAAAACAAGATTGGAACAAGGTATATAACAAGAACGATGTAGATAGTGCTTATGATACATTCATGGAATTTTTTAGTGTAGCATACAATAAACACTGTCCAATTCAGCAATTCAGTAAAAACAGCAAAATGACAAAATGTCTGTGGCTAACCAAGGGCCGTAACTTAAAAGACTCCCTTGTTCACTCGGACTTTGCCCGTGGCAGGAGCTCGCCGAACACGCAGACCCTCCTTACGCCAATACCGAACGGGAACTATAGATGTGGCAACTGCGCTCAGTGTCATAACACCACGAAAACTTCTGACTTTTATCACCCATCCACAGGAAAAAGGTACCCCATCCGCAGCGTGATCACGTGTGCATCCACGTATGTGGTTTACATGTTGCGCTGCCCGTGTGGTTTTGCTTATGTGGGAAAAACTCAACGGAAACTAAAAATACGCATAAGTGAGCACAAACGCGCCATCAGACGTCAAGACACTGACTCTCCAGTCGCAATACATTTTAACGAACTCAAACATGACGTGGCATCTCTTCGTTTTTGTGGGATAGAGCAGCTGCCGGTCCCACCCAGGGGGGGCGACCACAATCTCATTCTGAAGAGACGCGAGGCCTTCTGGATCTCTACATTACAAACTCTGAGCCCTAAGGGACTTAATGACGAACTATTGTTGAGTGTAATGCTGTAATTGTGCCGCGGTATGTTCGACCGCACCGTGAAACCTTTTTAATTATCTCTGACATTTAGAATTGTCAGATTTTGAAGATCTTGGTTTTAAAATAATCTGCATAATTTGTAATTATTATGGAAGTGAATTGCCTAATTATATGTGCTGTGAAGGCATGATTTTTTGTGATATTGGTGATTATTGGATGCTATGATCAGGTACTATGTCATTGGTCCTGATTGGATATTGCCTGTTGGGGGCAGTCCCTGAGCTATAAATGATCAAGCGGAAGGGGCTGTCTTCAAGTTTGATGAAGGTCAGAGTGACCGAAACTTTGCTGCAATAAAAGCCAAGTAAAAGAGTGAGACAGTGTGCGGGAGCCTTTTACCCAAGTTAAGTATTCTATTCTTCAACGCACCCGTTGCCGACTCAGGTGTGCAGAGCTTCCACTTATCAAGTATTACCAAGGGTTTACAAAATGCTTGTAAGAAGAAAAACACTTTATATAAACAATTCATTAGACTAAGAACAGATGAATCTGAAAGTAGATATAAAACATATAAAAATAAACTGACCAATATATTAAGGAAGGCTAAGAAACTATATTATGCCGATCTGTTGTATAAAAGCAAGAACAACATGAAAAGGGTATGGGAATACTAAACACTATAATCAAAGGTAATGCAAAAAATAATTCATATCCAAACTGGTTGTAGCGTGTGAGATACTGTGAGTGTTGACCTGGTATAATGCAGTATGGCATCTGTTGAAATGTAACCAACTCGGTTGATAGTTGTCTTGTAAGATGGTAAGAAATATGCAGTGTTGTTAGTTATTGTTATTTAAGTTTATGAACAGGGGTGGGAGTCAATAAGCTTGTCTTCTTCCCACTCCTTTTCGAGTTAGAATGTATATTATTATTTTTTCTTTTTGGTTTTTTTCTTTTATTGTGTATATATATTTTTCTGTTTTTTTCTTGGATTTGTGCCTTAGCTCGAAATAAAAACTCAAACAAACAAACTATTTCACTGATGGGATCAATGACAATCATAATATGAATGATATTGTGGAAAGTTTTAATAGTTCTTTTGTAAATGTTGGACCGGATCTGGCAGCAGAGATTCCGGAGTGTAGTAACAACGAAATGGAGTCATTGATAGACATTAATTCAAAAACGATGTTTTTGTCTGGAGTAACTGAAACAGAAATAATAGATGTCGTTAACGGGTGTAAGAACAAATCGTCTACAGACTGTTTTGATATAGATATGACACTAGTTAAACAAATTATATATAGTATCGTGAAACCATTAACCTACATATGCAACTTATCGTTTCAAACAGGAACATTTCCAAATAAAATGAAAATTGCAAAAGTTATACCTATACATAAAAATGGGAACAAACACATCTTCACTAACTACAGACCTGTCTCTCTGCTCCCCCAGTTTTCCAAAATCTTAGAGAAACTTTATAACAGTAGAATGGATAATTTCATAGATAAGCATAAACTAATTAATGAAGGTCAGTACGGGTTTCGAGAAGCAAGGTCAACTTCAATGGCCATCATTGATGCAATAGAAGAGATTACTAATAGCTTAGAGGGAAAGAAACATGCAGCTGGAATATTCATTGACTTGAAAAAAGCATTTGATACACTTAATTAGGGATGGGAATCGAGAACCGGTTCTACAAGTAGACCCGGTTCTGTTTGAGCAAAGCATCGGAACCGTACGTCTACTTCATTATTGATCCCTCTTATCGATGCTCCCGCTCTGAAAACACGTTGTTCCCCTTTTTCGGACACCATAGCGCGCCGCGGAGCTAGACGCATGTGCGTAATGATGTTGTTCTCCGAGTCTGTTGACGCTCCTTCAAAGTAAGCAGGGAAACATCGGCCCAATCTCAATTCTACCCCTTAGCCTCCGCTTCACTTGCGATACGTCGCTATTGTCATGACACACGGGGTTCAGTGCCTCGCTGCTGCGCCTGCTGCCACTGTGCTCTGAGCGCGGGTCCAAGGCTGCCTGTCCCCGGTCTGAGTGCACTGTGAGCGGGGCTACCTCTGCCTGTCCCAGCTATGAGCGCACTGTGAGCGGGGCTACCTCTGCCTGTCCCGCCCTGAGTGCACTGTGAGCGGGGCTACCTCTGCCTGTCCCGCCCTGAGTGCACTGTGAGCGGGGCTACCTCTGCCTGTCCCAGCTATGAGCGCACTGTGAGCGGGGCTACCTCTGCCTGTCCCGCCCTGAGTGCACTGTGAGCGGGGCTACCTCTGCCTGTCCCGCCCTGAGTGCACTGTGAGCGTGGCTACCTCTGCCCGTCCCCGCTATGAGTGCGCTACATGAGCGGATCGGCTGATCTCTCGCAGCTTTGGCTAACGGGCTGCAGCCACAGCGACCCGCGGTAGAAGCAGCAACACACGGACAGGGGGAAGGAGAATGTAACGCAGGATGAAGCAAAAATAGATGAAAATCTGTAGGGTTTGTGCTGAGACAGAGTCCTGTTGTTTAGGTGTTACAAAACTGCATCAGTCTGTTATAAGTTACAGACACTTGATGAAAAAGTACAAATGTTACTATTATATTTTAGAGGATGCCAGGCAGGCTGAGTGCCAGCAGGAGCCACAGTATATTTGGAAACTTGCTTTATTTAATAAATATTTTTTCTTGGGAAAACTAACAATGTGTCTTTTTTGATAAAGTTTATCAAAAGCACATTCATTCCTTGCTTTCCCCAACACACAGACAAGTCAGGTATCGATAAGAGAATCGATGAAGAATCGCATCGATAGGTAAAATTATTGATGGTATTGATATCGATAAAATCTTATCAATTCCCATCCCTACACTTAATCACTCTATATTATTAAATACATTAGAAAGATATGGCATAAGGGAGTGGCTTTGAGCTGGATTCAAAGCTATTTAACTGGGAGACAGCAGTATGTGAAGATGGGGGAGTTTACATCAGGATATTTGGACATTGGTTGTGGGGTCCCACAGGGATCTGTCTTAGGCCCAAAGTTGTTCAATTTATATATTAATGACATTTTTAATGTGTTTAGTTTAGTTTATTTTTTTTATTATTTGTTTGAGCAGTTAACCTGCTCAAAGGGAGTGGGCTGAAGCCAAAGGCTTATAAGCGCCCACCCCAAAATAAACATAATAACATTACATTTAATATTTACAAGGTAGCAAATCATAAACAAAAGAACATAGGGCAAAGTAACAATAAATGATGAAGTGTCTAAATTATTAAAATTAGTCATTTTCGCAGATGACACAAACATTTTCTATTCTAATGACAATTATAGCACTTTAGTAACTAACGTAAACTTTGAATTAAGGAAATTAAAAACATGGATGGACATTAACAAATTGTCTCTCAACCTAAATAAAACAAAAGTAATGTTTTTTGGTAATTATAATGGAAAACCAGACCCAGTAATTATAGATGGTGTAGTTTTAGATACAGTATCAGAAATTAAATTCTTAGGAGTCACCATTGACAGTAAATTAAGCTGGAAACCACACATAAGACACATACAAGGTAAAGTCTCCAAAAGTATCTCAATCATTAACAAAGCAAAGTTTTTCTTAAATTACAATGCATTATTTTTGTTATATAGTTCATTAGTTTTGCCATATCTAAATTACTGTGTAGAAGTTTGGGGCAATAACTATAAAAGCTCATTACACCCCCTTGTTATACTCCAAAAAACGGGCTGTAAGAATTATACACAAAGTAGGATATTATGATCACACTAATATATTATTTCTGCTGTTTAAAGCCAACACAAATGTGCTACCTGCAAGGATACAAATGCTTTTTGCACGCACAGAAGGGGGATATAACCTGAGGGGGTGTGACAACTTTAAGGTTCAAGCAGTGTCTTCCACTAGGAAAAGTATGTGTGTGTCTGTATGTGGAGTTAAACTCTGGAACAAATTGGGGACAGAATTTAAACAATTTCCAAATATTCATCATTTCAAATCAAGATATAAAAAATGGTATGGTCAAAGTACCAGAAGGAGGAAATGGGTACTTGATTTACTAATGGGTGTCACAAAGTGCTGTGTACTTTAAAGGTCAGATCTAACTAATAATGAAGTATATTGTGGTTGTTACTATTATACTATTGCAGTTGTTATTGCCATTGTTATTGCTATTGCTGTTGTGTTGTTATCATCACTATTTTAACTTTAAACTTTAAATGTAACAGTCTAGGATTAATACCTAACAATCTGTGGATTATTCTTAGAATCAAACTTAATCAATTCAGACAGCAGTACTGCTATTGATGCTGATGGTAATATAAAGGAATTAAATTCTTAGAAGTAAAACATGCACATATCCATGTACTCCGCATTCAACATAACCCATAGTACAGGGCAGACATGTGGGGGCCGGCAGCTCGAGGAAACCCTCTTCTGGCAGCAGACTCCTAAAATGTGTCTCTTTTAATGCATAGTATAGGACACTTAACAAAGGATGGTCCGGTTGCTCGGGGCTGCTCCCCTCTGGCAGCAGGTCCAGACACAGAAAAGAGAAAAAAAAAAAACTCCGAATCCCTTGTAACACACATCATTAAGATTATTCTTGTTATCATGAGCATCAATCAGTCTGCGATTACTGTACCTTTCATGAATAAATGTGGAGTATTTTATGTATCATCAAACACTTTGATACAGAGTAATGTTATATGGGTTGTAATGGTGATGATGAATAACGGTAATGCCAACATGGTAATGAATTCTGTATGGGAGACAGAAATAATACACTGGTTGTAGCGTGTGAGATACTGTGAATGTTGACCTGTGTAATGCAGTGTTGCATTTGTTGATATGTAACCAACTCGGTTGATAGTTGTTTTGTAAGATGGTAAGAAATATGTGTTGTTATTTATTTATTGTTATTTAAGTTTATGAACAGGGGTGGGAGTCAATAAGCTTGTCTTCTTCCCACTCCTTTTCGAGCTAGAATGTAAATTATTTTCTTTTTTGTTTTTTCTTTTATTGTGTATATATATTTTTCTGTAGTTTTTATTTTTATTTTGTGCCTTAGCTCGAAATAAAAACTCGAAAAAAAGAAAAGAAAAAAAAAACTGCCCCAGGTCTGATATTAAACTTGTGCTGAAACTGGGACTGGGCCTCATGGAACTAAAGGCTCACTTTTGTTCTACGATATTTCATGTATTTTTTAATTAATCTGTGCAAAGATAATTCTTGTTAGACATAAACGAATCAGAACAGTTCAGTATGAAGAGTGAAGTTACTAATACTTCACTCTTGTACTTTTACTTGAGTACAAATGTTCTGTCCTCTTTCCACCACTGGACATGAACCACTTAAAGTAAATACTTAAAGCAAAACCAATACAGCTCCATCACAAGGTTATGTCCAGTTTGGCTGTAGAAGGGTATGTTTGTCTTGGGTTAGGTGTGAAGTGGTACAAGGGCGTCACTGCGGAGAAGCAAAATGGCTGACTGGGTTTTGCAGAAATGTCCAGGTTTTTGTCAGACATACGTGGCAACCCTAGGTGCATCTGAACCAAGCAGCACCCAAGGGAGAGGAAGTTTAACTGGGGAGTTCAGTGTGTAATGTTAATCAGTGCATTTTCTCCAGTTCAGCGTTACCCAAATCTAAAGGTTTACAGTCTATAGGCCGGTGTAACGCCTCATTTGAAAGCTAAGACCTACAAAACTCATCTAAACCAATCATTTTCTTCGCGATGTAAGCTAGAATATAGCTATAGGGTATTGTATCAGATCGATATTGACTCTTTTGCTCCAGGTATTACTTGGTATCGGATCGAATCCAAAATTACTGGTATCGCCCATCCCTAGTTGTCGCCATGTTGTCGTCACTTTTTTAACTTTTTCTTCATTGCTTCCTTGTAATTTTTTTTGTCACTTTCTTTAACTTTAACTCTCGTAAGTCTCAGGACGAGCTCATCTATTTCTCTCTCTTTCCTCCTTTGTGTATGTGTGTGTTTGTGCGTGTGTGTTTCTGTGTGTGTGTGTGTGTGTGTGTGTGTGTATGTGTGTTTTTGTGCGTGTGTGTTTCTGTGTGTGGCGCTCTGTGCAGTGATGCAAACTGGTAAATATTGTCCCGTTCACCCGCTGTTTCTTAAACATTAATGTTAAAATTGATAAAATGCAAATAATAAGCTCCACTTTACATTTGTATTAGTGTAATATGAGCCTGATATTGATGAGCTGGTGACGCTCTGAATAAGTCGTCCTCCACTGAGACTTTTACACACGAGTTCATTCACATTTCTGTAGCAAAATGTGTGTTTCATGATTGTTCAGATGTTTAGTTAAACTTCATTATTTATTTATTTAACATACACAATATGCAGCTTATATATAGGCTCTGTAAATGGGTCTTTAAAAATTGCTTAAGATGTGAGATTATTTCATGAAGGATAAAAATAGCCCATGACGGATTTTTTATAACCCTATCCATCAAAATGAAGGAGAGAAATGATCTCTAGTGAAACCACTGGTGTGAACGCTTTGGAATTTCTCACATTTCTGTCATAAAATGTGTCTGATCTTCATCAAAATCATAAGAATGAATAAATAGTGTCTGCTTAAACTAATACCAACCAAACATTTAAATGTTATATTTTTATTGGCCGTAACATGTAAACATTCACAGGACAGAGAGGAAAAAGTAAGTGAACCCAGGAGTATCGCTAAACTGCAGCAGTTTTGTAAAGAGGAATGGTCCAAGATGAATTCCTGATCTGCAACTACAGGAAAGCAGTTACTGCTACACACTTTGGGTCCAACAGTCCACAGCATATTTATCCAGTAGTGCAGTGAAGCATCCAAGAGCTCTTTCACAAACCAAAGTTGAACAGTTTAGGAGGAACACACACCATCATGTGTGGAGGACAAATGGAACAGCACCAACATCAAAACCCTATGTTCATTTTGAAGTATAGATCAGGGAGAATCATGGTGTGGGGCCGTTCTGTTGCCTCAGGGCCTGGACAACGTGTTATCATCAATAGAAAAAATAAGTTTATGAAGATATTGGCAGAAAGACCTGAGACATTCACAACATGCACGGAATAAGTAAGTGAACCCCTGTATTAAACAGCTGCTGATTCTTCTTTTGTAGCAATAATTTCTTTCCTGTAGTTGCAGATCAGACGCTCAAACGATCAGGATGAATCTGTGACCATTCCTCTTTACAAAACTGCTGCAGTTCAGCCAGATTCCTGGGTTCACTTACTTTTCCTCCCTGTCCTGTGAATGTTTACATGTTACGGCCAATAAAAATATGATACAATGTAAATGTTTGGTTGGTATTAGTTAAAGCAGACACTGTTTATTCATTCTTATGATTGTGATGAAGATTAGATCACATTTTATGACCAATTTAGGCAGAAATGCGAGAAATTCCAAAGCGTTCACATACATTTTCATCCACTGTACGTGTCTGAACCTGTGAGGAGTCAAAGTGTGTCTGAAGGAGTGTGGTGAGGAATGCAGTCGAGCAGAGCCGCTGAGCCGCTCCCACTGTTTCCTGTTCGTCCAGTCACAGCTAAAAATAAACAGTGTTCACACATTTTCCTATCAAAATAGGTTTATTTTGAACTCAACATTGTCTTCTCACTCACAAATAGAGCTTTTAAGTGACTGCTTTCTAAATAAACTGTAACGCCCTTGAGTTGGGGAACACGGACGACCACTGAGAGGTACAAGGGTCCGCAAGACAAAAAGGTTTGTAATCACTGACTTAGTGTGAACATTTTAATGTCACAGTTTTTTCAAGTTAAAAGAAACAAATGTTTGGAAATACATTGGGCCTCATTCACGACACGTTCTTACGTTAAAGCCGTCTTAATCTCCCTCTCACTGTTTAACTGTTTCCTTGTCTCGTCTGTTTTAATCTTCATGAATAGAACAGTCCAGTATATGTGCAGCATTAGCTCATCATTAGTCCATTCTTGGTTAATCTGCCTGTTGTTTCTCAGCTGAAGGTTTCCTGTGACTCGCAGCTTAAATGTATTATAATATATAATGATGAAGTGTTTCCTTCCTGATGAGCGTGTGTCTGTAAACGCCCTGTAGCTCTGTCTTATTCCAAAGCCTCACCTGAGTGTGGGCTCTGAAGCGTCTCCTCTTCCTCTGTCGGACTCTCCCTGGTTTCTGCCGTTTGACGATGACAAAGTGAAAAAGTGTTTTGGAGCCTTTAGAGGAAAGTCCGGCTGTGACCCGCCGTCCCGTAATATCCCCTTCAGCCTCACCTTTCTGACACTGCAGCGGAAACACACACTCTTTACCTGAGGCACATGAGCAGCCCCGCCCTCTGTCACCGCAGCACACATTTAACCCTTAAGGGGAACAGGGAAAACTATTACATTTAGAGATATCAATGTGACACTTCTGCTGAACATCACTGATATAACTCTGATCTATCTTATCCATAGAACTCTTCACATAATGATGTTAATCCACTTCAGATCTGCACTAAATACTACAGTTTGAAAAAAGGTGGATTTGTTTGGACTGCAGTAAATGAGCTGTTGTTTAGATTAGCGTAGTTAGGAATGTTGTGTGGATATTAGTAACCTTACATTGTTTAGGACGATCAATCATATGTGAGAGAAAGCTTTTGAAAGTGACCTTTGAGAAGAATCCTGTGGGAATGATGTGATAAGTCTCAGTTAGTCCAACATCTGGAGCATGTTTCTTCATTTTATGGCTTTGTCGCAGCTGTTTGTCGTTAACGTATTTACTTTCCATTACAGTATGATTCAGTTTCTATCCCCGACATTTAGGATTACAGTGTTTACTGCAGTGAAGCCCATGCTTTATATGAGCTGCTGCCTGATGTTTGCCCCATCACCTTCGTAACCCAGGAGACGGAGGCTCAGTGTAACCCAAAGTTATTTTATCGTCAAAGTATTATTTATTTTATCTTTTTTACTTCGAATGTTACGTTTCTTGGTTGAGTTTGTTTTTTCCCATGTACCGTGAATGCACCGCAGCGCTGCTCACGGCAACTCCCTGCTCAGAGCTAGGTAGCTTCTGTCACGCATCTGTCTGCACGGAGCGAGGTAAATTTCTCTGTACATTCTCCCTGTGTCGAGTAAAATAGCTCTTTGAAGCATGGTTTTGAACATTACATTTGTTTTATAGATGCACAACGGTGTTGTGGAAGTTGTTGTGGAGTCCTGTGTAACCTGTTGAGTATTGGATTTGGAATATGTATTTTTGTTGAAGAAAATCCTGGTGAGTGTTGTACATTTGCGATCGTGAAATGTGATTGGAAGTACGGTAGAGCTATAAAACCAGTCAGGATTTGTTATTTTGTGAACAATGTGATTGTTATAAGCTGCTAATGATTCGTTAGCCGTGGTTGCTCTGAAAAAAAACAAGCTAGCGCACCCACATGCGCTTACTAAGCTAATGCACTTGCATGTGAGGTCTAAGCTAACCCTCCATGTGCGTGGTGTTGTCGTTGACACATCATGAGTTCGTAGTGTGTGAATTAGTTTTTTACAAACCATTTGATTTACACTGGAATGTTTTTTGATGATTGATGTTTATTGGCAAATAAGATTTTTTTGTTCATGCCCATGTTTTTTTGAGTTAATTTACATGTTCAATATTTGAATAAGATTCCATTCTTTCTTATGTCGTTGTCCGTGTATCAATTGTGGTTGGAGGGTTCTTTAAGCTCATACTTGAGTTACCACTGCCAGTCTCCTTACGATCCTATAGAACCCATATTGAGTAGGTTGGAATATTTTTGAAGCTTTTTTGATACTTAATTGATAGATTCTTGGATTTACTTGCTACTCAGTTAACAAGGGTGACACCTAACATTCCCTGATGTCCCACCGTGAGGATGTCTAATTCCTCACAGATTCATTGAGCTTTGAACAAGGAAAATAATACAGGAAACATTTGGATTTGTACAGATTTACAGATCCAAACCCTCTGAGCAAATCTGTGGAACTACTATGTCACCAAAAAAACACATATTTATGTCAGTGATCTACAACAACATGTTCAGCCTGATATCTCTTTTTTCCCATTCACCTGCAGCGTCTTGCGATGATGTTTTCAAATGGATTTAAGTCGTTTCATGTGTCGTTTCGAGGGACAAAATGGGATTAAGTTTTGAGTCGGACGAAGCGACATCATGAACCAAAGACTCTAATCTGAGGCTCAGTAGTTTTTACATTAACACATTATCCAACAGTGAGGGAGCCGTCCACCATCCCTCACTGACCAGGTGTGTGCCCGCACTTACACACGCCTTATGTCATTCACCCACTCATATACTTTCATTATCACATGACATTTATTTTACAGTTAGTCTTTGTGTTCACTGCTAAAGAGTGGATCCAGAGGCTGTACTATGGACAACGCGAGGAGACTGTCTTATAAACACTAGGACACATACTGCGTCAGTAATCAGGCACAGAACAGACATTTTGTGCAGAATAGATGGCTATATAGAGAAGGGAGGAGTTTACAGGAGCTAGCTCTCCCCATGTGAGGAACATTAGCATCTCAATATAACAACACGTTTTCACCTCATTCAAGTATTTTGTCAGGTCAGGTCCTAGAAAGACAAAGACAGAAGACTGACAGTGGACACTTAACTCCAGCTCAGTGTAGATCTGCCTCTGAAGGTAAGGCTTTGTTCACCTGTCATTATCTTCACAGAGGAAGATCTTTTTAACTGATTCAGTGCAGACTGTCCACATCAGTATCTTCCTAAATAGACCGACCAGTGCACAACATTTGAGACAGTTTAGGAAAGGGCCTCTGCTGACACTTTATTGTTTACATGTAGCTTGGTAAATAGTATGAGATATTTAAACATAGGTGTATTATTCAACAGACTGTCCCAGGTCTGATATAAACTTGTGCTGAAACTGGGACTGGGCCTCATGGAACTAAAGGCTCACTTTTGTTCTACGATATTTGATGTATTTTTAAATTAATCTGTGCAAAGATAATTCTTGTTAGACATAAACGATTCAGAACAGTTCAGTATGAAGAGTGAAGTTACTAATACTTCACTCTTGTACTTTTACTTGAGTACAAATGTTCTGTCCTCTTTCCACACTGGACATGAACCACTTAAAGTAAATACTTAAAGCAAAACCAATACAGCTCCATCACAAGGTTATGTCCAGTTTGGCTGTAGAAGGGTATGTTTGTCTTGGGTTAGGTGTGAAGTGGTACAAGGGCGTCACTGCGGAGAAGCAAAATGGCTGACTGGGTTTTGCACAAATGTCCAGGTTTTTGTCAGACATACGTGGCAACCCTAGGTGCATCTGAACCAAGCAGCACCCAAGGGAGAGCAAGTTTAACTGGGGAGTTTCAGTGTGTAATGTTAATCAGTGCATTTTCTCCAGTTCAGCATTACCCAAATCTAAAGGTTTACAGTCTATAGGCCGGTGTAACGCCTCATTGAAAGCTAAGACTACAAACTCATCTAACCAATCATTTTCTTCCGCGTTGTTGCTAGGGATGGGCGGATCGATACCAACATATCGATATTTCGATCCAGGCGGCGTTTTTAAAGTATCGATCCTCAAGCTCAAATATCGATCCTTTCATTTAAACTAATATTTATGTATTTTCTGATAGAATACTATATTTCCCCTGCATGTGCCCCGCCCCCTTTCCCCCTGCATGTGCCCCGCCCCCTCTTCCCCCTGCATGTGCCCG
This sequence comes from Neogobius melanostomus, assembly GCA_007210695.1. Taxonomy (NCBI): domain Eukaryota; kingdom Metazoa; phylum Chordata; class Actinopteri; order Gobiiformes; family Gobiidae; genus Neogobius; species Neogobius melanostomus. The sequence goes on along the minus strand of VHKM01000960.1, from coordinate 4,129 downwards.
CCCCCTTTCCCCCTGCATGTGCCCCGCCCCCTTCCCCCTGCATGTGCTGTAGCTCCTCCCTCTCCATGCTCTCTCCTCGTCCACAGTAAACAGAACAAGCTGGAGCTATTTCAGCGTAACAGCGAGGAGACAGTCAAATGTCTGTGCATGTAAAGTGTCCAGATAGATTTGTTGACTGACTGGTAGGAAGCCTAGTTTGTTTTTTGCAGAAGTTTTCATATAATCAGACATCTACTGTAAGCAGTCAGGCAGGGACTCCGCTGGATTAAACATGTCATTTACAACAAGTGAAAATAGAGCATTGATCTGGTGAAGGAGCTCCATGGTGAGTGTGTAATCATGATTATGGGTCATTTACCAAGTGTTTGCTCAAGTGCTAAATAAGTCACACATGCAAAAGTGGATTAGCAGCAGAGTCATTGTGGATTTGTTTCCATACATGTCACATTTTGGACCCTTACACATTATACTTAGAAAATTGTGGATTGTATTTCATTTTGCACTTGCTATAAAGCACCTGCCTTGTAAATGGCCCTTTGTGTTCATGTAAGCTAGAATATAGAAGACTTGAAAAATAATACTTGCAGTATCGGTATCGATCAATATCGACTCTTTTGCTCCAGGTATTACTTGGTATCGGATCGAATCCAAAATTACAGGTATCGCCAAGCCATGTTGTCGTCACTTTTTGACTTTCTTTCATTGCTCGTTGTCATTTTTTTGTCACTTTTCTGTTGCTTTTTTCAATGAGCTTTTGGATTTGGGTAAAGCCAAACTGGAGAGAATGTGCTGGGTTCAGGTGGGGGTTAAGAGGAGCAGACGTCGTCCCCAGAGTGAGAGAAAAAGCCTCTGAAGCTAAAGTTTCCTTATAAACCGATGTGAGTGAAATAATAAACAGATTATCACAGAGAAAGTGCATGTTCATACAGGACTAAAGCATTATCCATGAAGAGGAACACGTTTTTACTCCCCATATAAATGTTATTAATTACCAGGATCAGGACTAAACCAGGACTAACAGTGACCCTTGTTTTGAGCTGATGTGTTTCCTTTTTACAGTCAGATTGTCGTTTATTCCTCTGTTTGAGCAGCAGAGGGCGCTAAAGCCACACAAAAACCCCTCAGTGACTCCAAGGCTTTTAGGGCGTTTAGAGTCCGCTCTAAATGTGTGACTAGAAAATACTGTGATCTACAAAATGTGCTTTTATTGTGAAAATCCAGATTATTGATGTTGTAATACAGAACCAGAGTGACTCTCAGGAACAACTCCAAAAAGGTTTAACGATTTATTCCAGAAAAAAACAGGCAAAGTTGAAAACAGGACAGGAGTACTAGGGTACTGGCACAGGCAAGTAGCAAGGTGAGTCCTGGAGCCCGGACTGTAGAACATAAGGTAACTGTGGACGATCTTGCAGAGAGTGGAGGACTGAAAGAGGCTTCAAAATACTGGAGGTAATAGTGTTGATGAGTTGCAGCTGTGCGATGGCTGCAAGCTCTCAGGGTGTGATACTCCGCGCAGCCTCAACCAAGCGGGATAAGAGGTGGAGGCAAAACACACAGATGGAGCACTGACCCTACAATTGTCAAATCCATATTTAACTATTCAGCTTACTGACTTCAATTTGTCTTCAGAACAAATGAACCTAGTTATTATTTCCATCCCAGAGACCTCCTTGTTCAGGCACAACGTCATCAAAGATTTTAAATTCACCATATTCTTACCATAGTGTATGTCCGGGCCTAAGCATCTCTCCATTCATTTCATGCAGTTTTTTCCCCCCTCCCCATGCTGTGAATCCAGTTATATGTTTGCCTAGCCTTTCATACAACAATTTAAAACTCTAATCCATAAATTTATAAATAACTCTCGCACAGAAGCCTCCTCTACAAGCACATTAAACCAAACATTAAATTCACTCACAATTCTCATAAGTTTTACAGACCCAAAAAAACAGTGCCATAACCCGATTTTTAAATAAACAAGACTGTGGATTCTCATCTCACCATCCATCTTATTTCAAGAAATCCTCTATCTTTTCATTAAAAAAATCACTCAAAGCAGAGTTTAGCATCTTAATTCAATGAACTTTGTATCAAAGTGATTGAATTTCGAGCAGTTTTGACGGTGGAAGTAAAGTCCAGTAGAGCAGAACTTTTACAGCTTCTCTAAACACCAGACAAATGCACAAATTTAGAAAAATATAGAAATCCTCTTTCTGATGTGAATCTGTTCAGGAAACTACTAAAGCAACTGATCTGCTTCAAGATGTTGATTCCTGTATGAATGACTCAGTTCACAGCCTTTTGCCTCGCATTGAACAGGAAGAGCAGCTCATGTTTAAGCATCATCACTTGATATGAAGTCAAACTAAAGATAGATCCTGTGTGAACATGTATAGAGGTCCTCCCCATGTCAGGCTTTGGGTTTTGGGGGCGTGTCTGTGATTCTTACTGCATTCGCAATTCCATTATTGACACTGAAAGAAATAAAGTTGACTCACTGCAGCTTGTGTTCTTTCCTTTCTCGCCACAGTAACCACATTTATTTCAACTTTTATTTTAAGAGTGGAATCTATTAGAGATAGCAAAAATGCTTCAATAAATGTCCACGAATTCGTGCTCTCATCTCAAAACGTAATGAATGGAAAATGTCAAAAAAGGCACAATACTAATTTGGACCATTCCTCTGATATTGACCCAACAGTCCATAATCCTCCAGTTTATTGACTTTTATTACTTGTCTCTGTTTTACATGACAAGAGGCCTACAACAAAAGATCAAAACACGATCATTTATATCAGAAAACATCAGCCTAATTTACACTAAAGATAGAACCCGAATTACTTCAAAATAAATAGAGATAACATTAAAGAGCACGAGTGTAATCCTCTCAATAACACTGGAATCACTTATTCACTAAATGTTGAACCAGAAAAATTCCTGATAAAAGCCTGGATGTTCAGGGCGATCAGAAAATCCAGAGCATTGATCAAAGTGTGACAGAGATACCAGCGACAAAGTAGTTTGGGCTCATGAATCAAATGACGCGTTGGTTAGAGAGGTAACTTGTAGTGTTTTCTGTGGCTAATGCTCAGTCAGAACTGCACCAGCGCCAGGAATCATTCCCTCACCGTTAATCCAAGACAACATCAAGATCAAGCCTCAGTCTTCATACAACAACGATCTCCCGAACCAATTATCAGTGAGAATCGAAACTTACTGATGAAATGACCATGTATCTAACGTTTGTGTGTGAACACAACTGACAACAGCTTTGATCTGCTCTTTTAGTAATAAAGACAAAGAAATAAAGCTAATAAAACATGCAATAACCTTAACCGCTTAACCCCCCGGCCTGAAGCCCCAACACATTTTCTTCCACTTCAGCTTAACCCAAAATCTAAAAGCGTCTGGAAAAAAGGATGAAAAACTGCCAACAAAGAGCCACAAAAACAACGTGAAAAAAGCTCCATTTAGATAAAGTTTGTGGGTCTAGGCTTTCAAATGAAGTGTACGGTGTCCTATAGTGTCGAAACACTGGTGAACTGAACTGGAGGAAAATGTCCCGGGTTAAGGCTGGGCCTTTAGAGGAGCTTTCAAAACAAAAGCATGTTATGGATACATGCTGTTGAAAACCCTGGTTACAGCAAATGAAGAAAATAATGTGTAATAACAAATCACAAAGCTCTTAATTGTCTGTAATGTCATGTCGCCCTCCATGCCCGTCGCCCAAAAGGACCCTTATTGTTCTGTTTCTCTAGTGGAAACCCTAGGTCTGCGAAGTGCACAAACCATGGTTTCCTCGCTGGTCAAGCCAGAATCTGGAATCGAGGCGCTGCGTCCTCGTAGAACATCTTGTACAGTGGTATTGACTTTTTATTGCACAGAATAAATTATGCTTCAGCACGTTGGTGGTTTAGTCCACTCCATTAGTCCATGCAAGTCCAGCAACAGTTTCCATTGTGACAAAATGCACTTTTGCAACACCTTTCCTTCAGAGGCCAGACTTGTAGAGTGTTAAAAGCAGCGTAAATTTATGTCTATGATCAGTTTTGGTAGGCCTTAGCTTTCAAAACTGAGGCGTTTTCCACACCTGTTGCCCTGCAGTGGAGAAGCTTTTGGATTGGGA